>JAGFBZ010000500.1:0-20943 GCA_018398805.1 Hirundichthys speculiger | reverse complement strand
CTCTTTACATAAATCTGTAGTTTCTTTAACAAACTTTTTTGTTGACTTTGCATCATTGAATTTGATCTGGTAACTCAAGCGAGCTGGGTTTTAAAGTCCCGATAATATCTCTGTCTTTATCTCGTGCTTGTGCTGCTGTTGCTGCATCTCCACCTGGGATTAGAGGCCGTCTCACCAGCGTTGGGATCTGTTACGCTGCTGCTCTACTTAGTTAACGCTCTGCAGACTTCAAGTCATCTGGCCTTTAAGGTCTGGCCGTTCCAAAGCCCTGATTCTTCTATTCTCCAGCTTCCGGTCGTTACCATTTTCCTGTTGCATGACCCGTCACGGGCCGAGCGTTAGCTGTTAAACAGCCTCAGACAGCCATTAGGTCCTCTGGATTCAATGACTGCAGACGTCCAGGTCCTTTATCTGCAGAAGTGGACTCGATAGTTCCAGAGTTTTGGTTGTCAGTGCGGCCTTGATACGACAGCTCACAGACTCTGATGATTTTGCTTGTGTGTTTTTTTTATAAGTTCCAGAACGCGTCGGCAGTGATTCATCTTTTCTTTCCCACTGAGCATCCGAGCTCATGGCGAACACCTTCAGACCTAAGTCAACGCTGTCGTCACTTCATGTAATGTGTGCATCGAGGGAAATATTCAGCTGTAGGCGTTGTAAAAAAGGAAAAACGCCCTCTTGTGCAATCTCGGTGTGTGAGACACCATCTAAATTTTACTCCTGCTTGATCACTCTCTCCATGTTTTCCCGCGCAACATGCACGCTTTTGCTCTGCAAGCAGAAATCAGACGGCAGCAGAAAAACATTAGCGCATCAGATACATTAGAGCCCATTTTTTCCTTTACCACACTCACACCTTTCAAACCCCCCTCCTTTTCTCCCTCTGGCTGTTCACAGTGTGACGGCCTCACAGTGATCTTCTCTTGAGTGAGGGGAGCCCTGACCGCTTCCCTCAGTTCCAAAACAAGGCATTATGCTCCTCTATACCGTGGGCAATCAACATCGCGGAAAGAAATAAAATAAATAAAGCAAACTAGTGGGGCAAAGCTGACACATACACATGACTAGAACGTTATCCCCGTCTTCATTGCATCTTCACTGCGTCCGTTTTTGCCAAATGTTCACTTTCATAAATCAATAAAGATCAGTGCATCTTCCGAGAGCCCACATGGATCCTGATGCAACTCTGATGCTCCTATAATGGTGTTATAACTCCACCGGTGAGATCTTTTTGTCTCATGTGAGCGCAGGAGATGTATAAAACAACTGATTTAAATGTAAATGCACATTTAAATGTACTATGTGCAACGGCAATTTAAAAAAAAGTCAGTTTTATTCCCAGTAGCACATAACTATACATTTGACCATTTCATGGAACATTTCAGCTCATTTTGCCTTTGATGGCAGCAACACATCTCTAAAAAGTGCCAAACAAAAAGCTGGAAAAGTAACCGCTGCAAATCAAAAACAAAAGGAGGAACATTGATGACTAATCAGGTTAACTGGCAGCAGGTCAGTAACATGACTGGAGATAAAAGGAGCATTTCAGATGTAAAAAGGCTCAGAGGTTCAACAATCTGAACAACGCGTCTAAAAAAATTGTGAACAATTCAGAAAAACTTTGAGACCCAACTCTGTAGGTCATATCATCGAAAGATTCAGATAATCAGGAGTGTCTGGCGCAAGGGTTTTATATATATAACTAACTAATATATATCGCAATCGATAAAATTGCTTAGCTCTACTTTTATTCTGAATCTCTACAGCTTCAGCATCCTGGGGATGACAATACCTTAAGTTACACAATTACACCTTCGAGCCGTTCTGCTGCAGCGTTGGTATGAACCATGGACCCTGACCAGAGTTGAAAGTCGACATTTCATATCACTTTCACAGCTGGGAGCTCACGTTAAGTGCTTCTGTTTTACATTTTTGCACATTGTCAAAGGCGCCAGTGAGATAAAATGAGAATGATTTCCACAGTGTCTGTTCTTATTGCTGAGATTGGAGCAAATGCAACTCTTTGTACATTAAGCCAACTTGCCTTTAGTGTCCTATGAAGCTGCCAACATTACTTCCTGTCTCAAGTCTTCAGCTGTCTTTTCAAGCTACGTGACATGTCTTTGTTAAAAGTCCAAACACTTATTCTTATTTTGGTTGCAGGCCATTAAAGTACCACTTTGGTAAAATAAGTCCCTGCTTCAGAGTGAGACCAGGATTCCTGCAGCCCAAAGCTGACTAGGCCAAATTCACCCAGAGCCGTTTCATCGACGACCAAGTGTGACATGCAGCTGACTGGCAGCATTTAAACTGACTTGGATTAAATAACACTATATGTTCGCTGCATGGGAATTATTTTGCTGCACCGTGATGCACAACGTGGCAGTTTGAGCCTGCCAGATATTGTCCAAATCTGTTCGCCCAAACAAGCGTGCCATTGACTGGGACATGAAAACTATTTTAGCTTTGACTTTGCAGATCAGTCACGTAAAACATCACGCGGGGCTCCCGGTCTGCGTGTTTAGCTCAAGGCTCACATCCATCACGGCAGCTCACGGCCATTTTAATCACGCTGATAACCTGCCAACGCGAGTTGCACCCACTCTCATTTCAGCTGCCATATATACTGAAGATAAGCACATAATTAAAAGGTGGGATGTGAAGAATTTCCACAGGGTTATTAGACGCCTTGACGGGGCAACTCGTTTCCCCCGAGACACAAACCATATGAGACCTATAAGGGGCTAATCAATACATGGGAGCCTGGATTTAATTTCTTCATCTTTTAGTAAGACAAGCAACCAAATGTGACGACAACAGACACAAAATGACAAACATCCAGGAATTCAAATGACTTTAGAGTCACTTTGTGTTTCTTTGTGGTTGTCGTTATTTGCTTCTCTGGAGCTCTCGTACCTCAGCGGTGGAGCTTCTGCACGTCTCCGTGGAATAATGGGTCACTTGCTGTTGGCTACTTCAGTTACAGTTCAAGCAGCGGTTATTTATTCATGCACATTTAGGCACACTCACATATCCTGTATGTTAAGTTGTTTAGACATCTGCTCGCTGAAATTAGATCATCAACATGGCTATAAAGATTAAAACCAACATTTATGAGCACTTCATCATTTCCAAGAAAGAGAAAATTTGAGGATGACTGCAGTCATGTTTTTCCTTGAAAGCCAAAGTGCTTATCTACTTTATATTTTACACTTTTAAATACACTGGAAAAAAAGGCTGCAAATTGAAAACTCTGAAAAGTCTACAACAAGGAGACCTTGAGCAAACCGTCTAGACACCTACGTGTCAAAACTTAGCTACTTGATGGAGGAGAACAATAACAAATCATGACCTTCGAACAGACAGGAATCAGGACCAGAAGTCATGGACTCATGACAGCAATTTAGACCTCAAAATGCAATTTTTAATATCACATCCCTACTTTTTTTTTTCGCACCTTATTTTCTTTGCATATATGAAAAGCTTATCTAGATCACAGCAGTAGAGCACGTGTTCCCGCCCAAGGGCACCGCCCAACTGCGAGCTAAACAGGGAATAATGAAGCACCGTCTACTTCTATAAAATGTACCCCTCCACGGCCAAACCCCCGTCCCCAACTATGTGTACAGGTTTGTGGCTAAGATTGGAATCAGTTAATTGGTTAAAGTGATTAAAGTGATTAAATTTAGAGTTTCAATTTTGAATTTTAGTATAATTTAGATTGTCAGATTCTGTAAATAAGGGGAAGAGCAAAAGACCCCTTAGAGACTAACTACTCTAGACTAGGCCAAAAACGAAGTGGGAAAAAAGGCCACAAGACTATCTAAAGCAAAGAACATTCAATCCTCAGAATATCACAGTTCCCCAAGCCTTTATTTAGCCTTTATCTAACAAAGTGAGTCCCATTGAGATCCATGGTCTCCTTTACAAGGAGAGCCGGAGGAGACCCGGAGGAGACCCAGAGGAGACCCGGGCCTCCAAGCTCTGCTGTCCTCCACGTCTTAGACGTTTCCCTGTTCCAGCACCTGATCCATGTGAATGAATCACCATTGGCTCATCCTCAAGGCCTGCACAAGCCTGTTTGTGACCCACCTATTTGAATCTGAGGTGTAGGAGCAGCAAAACATCTAAAGCACGAAGGAGTGGAGTGGCTCGGAAGAAGAGGGCGAGCTGAGGATATTAGGTTAGTTGCAATTTGCAGTTTCGGCCACTAGGTGTCAACACGTGCTATGAATTGCATCAGTTCAAAGATTACAGTGCAAAGAGTAATTTCAACACTGGATTAAATTCTATCGAAATTTTACTCATAAAGCCTCTGTTGTCTTCCTTCTTTTTTCTTGACAAACCTCTGCAGGTAAAGATGTGTGACAGGGGTTATAAGGGTTATAAGGGTTATAAGGGTTATTAGTGACCGCAGTAATGGAAATATCCACCTGAATTTTCTCCTCTGGACTAGTTTTCTCATGTGGCAGCTGCTCCAGACTTCAGTCATCTGTTGCTTCAGCTGCCAGCCAAGCTGGGGCGCTGGTTGAACCCACTTTCAATAAAAGGCCACTGGTACCAAAAAAAACATGAAGACACTTCGACATGTTCCTGGGCTGGGCTTTGAAGGGTTAGGGTTAGGGTTAGCCCTAACCCTAACTCTAACCCTAACCCTAACCCACCCCGCAGGTCGGTATTAGAGGTTTCAACCGCTGCAACAGAAGTACTCACGTTTCTGAATAATATTATTTCTTCGAGCTGAACTGGTGGAGTTTGTGAAGGACGTTCTGCTCACTCATGTTGTTAGCGGCGGCTTAAAGGGTAACGCTAGTCAGAAATGTAATGCACAGTGACAAGGAGACTGCTTCTGGCTTTCAGAAAATAAAATCTCATCACTGCGCACATTTCATCACTTCTTAGACTGAACTGCCCCCCCCCCCCCCCCCCCCCCCCCCCCCCCCCCCTCGTCACAGCTCATCCTCCGGGCCGTTCTGCTTTGTTAGTTTTTTCTGCCTGCCATCCCTGTGATCACCAGTGTGAGTTAGACGCACACTTGTTTACCGCCGTTTATCGCATATTTTCCGGCGAGCCCACGTTTTGGTCTCCAGGCCCGCAGCGGTTTTTGTTCTAACCGTTCAGGACTCAACCTCGTCTTCTCAGATGGTCTCGTCCCCTGTCCCTGTCCCTCCATGTCCTTTCGCTCCGATTCATCTGCATGACGGACGGCAGGGAATATCCGACAGCGACCGCGGGTCACTGGATCGCCTCTTCACCGAGTGTGCATGTGTGTGAGGCCGAGGGAACGCGAAAAATCTGCGGGCTGATAACGAGAAGAAGAAGAAGAAGAAAAAAGACTGAAGGCAGCACAGTGTCCTTGGTTGAAATGACCAGAAAAAAAGCAAACCAGCGTAGTTTCAAAACTGTAAGCACAAGAACATTCGACGTCCCCAGAAAAGAAGTGAAGAAGTGGTGTGAAGTGACATCTTTTTTCTTTCTTCTCTGCCTCAGTGGGAACATTTCCAGCCTGGTGGCGACAGTGTGCGCCAAAAAATGGGAACTTGTTCTTCTCTGCATCATGGTGAACTTGAGGTTGCCGTCAACCGAGCTGATGTGTTTTTCAGCCCTGTAGTCGTCCCCACGTCTGAACCAGTGACCTGGTGTCGTTCCCTTGTGGGAAATTCGATGCTCTGCTTTCCACTTCCTCTGAACAGATGTTAGCTTCATGGCACATCTATATTTCTGTCTGTAAAGGCAGTCGTTGTACTTGAAGTCGGTGGTGGAGAGGCAGAGGTCCGGCAGAGACAGACTTTGTTCGGAGTGAAGCTTTTAAGGCCTTCAAAGGTTCCATCCTGCAGGATTCTCCACTGCCCCAGATGTTGGTATCTGGACACTGGTGAGGTCTTCAGGTGGCTGCATTGATGCGTCTGCTGATTAGGATACGATACATGTCATGATACTTGGGTCATAATATGATATTGTCATGATATCACAATATCATGATATATTGTGATATTCTACCCAGTTAATATCAAAATTAAAAGTAGAGATGAAAAATCAAGTTGCTGTATATGTTCATCAGATGATATTGATCATTCAGAGGACAAATTGAGTCAAAACTATTTGCTTCAAAACAACTTATTTATTGTTTATTATTAGTGTTTTTGAAAAAAATCTAAAACAATCAGGAGCTGAAAAATTGATATTATATTGGGCGGTTGAAAATCACGATATATTGCCAAATCAATTTTTTTCTCACACCCCTACTGCTGATGGGCTCCTTCTTTCTGGATCTTTGGGAGTCCATAAATGGATGGAGTGGTCTCTCCTGGGTGAAGTCTTGTAAAAAGCTCTGTCAATTACTTTTTCCTTTTCCAGTTTTCTTGGTATCCTGGGACCTTGGTCTTTAGATCCCTCTTCAGAGCCTCATAACTGGTAGCTGTCACCTAATAATGTCATTTCTTAGCTGTGATGATCCGTTCAGTGCTACAGTTTGTGTGTCTTCCCTTGCTTGCTGGCAAAATGGTGTTTTCTCAAAGTTTTGTTCATCATACTTTGGTCTGGAGCGCTGCACTCCTGACCTTCAGCAGCAGTTCTTCACATGCATGAAGCACCCCAACCCTTCTTCAGCCCATCACCTCCCCTCTTCTAGTCTTCCCAGGTACGCCCAACTGCTCTCTGACTCAAGAAATGAGGGGAAAGCCCTCCGTAAATCTGTATCCCAGCTGACATCAAGCTCCAGCTTCATCATGACCCCACTCAAGGTGAGGATTTCAGATAGATTCAGGGTCAAGTCGAAACACAGCTCAGATGCCTTCACACCACCGAGCTGACGGCTTCACCTCTCTATGTGCGTGTTCCTCAGAGAGAAATGCTTTGAAAGCAATTTTGTTGTCATCGTGACAGCATAAGTTGCGGTACAGCACAGGAGCCGAGGCTGGAGGTTTCAGCCAACTGGACTGGAGTGAAGAAATAACGTTCAAGGCGATCACTCTGCAGACCCCTGACAAACCAGGTGACCTCGGACAAAGAGGATGGACCAGTGGTGTGTTGATAGCTGAACGCAAGCTGGTAATTTATCAACCCAGGTTACGTAACCAGTATGACACTGATGATGCAACTATTACCATTTCAGAAAAGACCAACTTGGGTTTTCTACATCTAATATCTGATTCACTTCATTTTTATGAGGTTCATTAATTTTCCACACGATGACTTTTATTACCAAAGTCGTAAAAGATCAAAAGATCCGTTTCCAAATATATGATGAAGAGGCACTTGAGCCGCCCTTGATTCAGGATCATCTGTGAATCATTCAGACAATTTTAATTCTCTTATGTAAAGAAATGAGAATACACATTTCTTAATGTTAAAAATAAAACTCCAATTCCAAAAAAGCTGCGACACTGAGTAAAACGTACATTTAAAAAGGTTTTAGAGCAACATCTGCTCCCATCCAGATGTTTTAGTCAGGGAAGACCTTCCGTTTTTCAGTAACATAATCCTGAACCACATCCTGCATCCATCACAACAGCATGAAGAGTCCAGATGCTGAACTGGTCTGCCTGAAGTCCAGACCTCTGACCAACAGAAACCATCTGGAGCATCACAGAACCAACGAAGACTCAGGACTGTTGAGCAGCTAGAAGCCTTCATCAGACCAGAACGGGACAACATTCCTCTGCTGAAACTCCAGCAGCTGGTCCCCTCACTTCCCAGATGTTTACAGACAGATGTTCAAAGAAGAGGAGATGATACACGATGATGAACGTCACCCTGTTTCAACTTATTTCCTCCCCCAAGGAGGTTATGTTTTTACCAGCGTTTATCTGTTTGTCTTTCTGTGTTCAAGATAACTCAAAAAGTTATGGATGGATTTTGATGAAATTTTCAGGAGTTGTCAGAAATGTGAAAAGGAAGAACTGATTTCATTCTGGGTGTGATCCGGAAGAAATCCTGGATTCTGGATCACTTTAAATTTTTCAATAACATTGCAGTCAATGTGGCCAGAAATTTTGTTTCTCAATATCTCCATTAATTATTACCCAAAACTCATTAAATTTGACTCAGGGATTGACAATGGAAATCTCTATCAAATTTCAAAGGCTGATCTGGATCTGATCCAGAAGGTGGATTTTATCTCAATCTGTAAATCGCTATACGGGGGAATTGTTGCGCTTGGCGGAGGTCTGCGCTCTCCGAGTGCTTTTCTAGTTAAAGATGTGTTGCTGCCATCAAAGTCTCAACTAATATTTTCATGAAACAGTCAAAAGTCTCAGTTTCAACATCCAATATGTGCTACTGGGAATAAAATATAAAACTAGAAAAGCACTTGGAGAGCACAGACCTCCGCCAAGTGCAACAATTCGCCCATATAGCGATTTACACCATAAATATTAGTCGTACATATAGGACTGACAATATGGGACCACTAAAAAATACCATATCTTCCTTTATTTTGTGATGCACACAAAAATAAAAAATAATGCTACAAAGATTTCATGCAATATTTGTTTCTAAAGTCAATACTTTAAAATTAAACAACCTCAGTGCCTTATAATTACGATTTATTTACATTGCAAAAAAACCAACATTGTATATTGTTTACGAAGTAAGTACTTCGCTTAGAAAAACAAATGACAAAAAAAATCATTTTAATGATTTAAAACATTGACAAAGTGAAATTTGATAGAGGTTTCCATTGTCAATCCCTGAGTCAAATTTCATGAGTTTTGGGCAATAATTAACGGAGATATTGAGAAACAAAATTTTCGACCCCACTGACCGCAAAGATATTGACAATTTGAAAGTGATCCAGAATTCAGGATTTCTTCCGGATCACACCCAAAATAAAATCAATTCTTCCTTTTCACATTTCAAACAACTCCTGAAAATTTTATCAAAATCCATCCAGGACTTTTTGAGTTATCTTGAACACAGACAGACAGACAGACAGATAAACGCTGGTAAAAACAGAACCTCCTTGGTGGAGTGAATCATGATGCTCATTTAGATGCTCATATGTCTACATCTCCTTATTAAAGATCACCCACCACAAATACCGTGACTCTCCTAGCCAATGGAGAGATGGAAAACACCACCAGGGGGTGTCTTTTTCTTGAAGATCAAAGCTTTCATCGTGTTTTTCACGGTTATCTTCCTGCGGTTCCAGAACAAGTCAGAGATGATCAACACTCGTAAAGACGTCGTCCAGGAGGAATTACTGCCTGCATCAGTTTATTATCTGGGGTCTGTACTGTCGTATTTATCACCAGGCCGTGTTGGATTTGATGATGAGGTTTGTCTTGGGCTCCACGTGTGTTTTGATCAGTGTTACGTAACAGCGCGGTGGAGACGGCAGGCCTGTTGAAGCAGAGGGTCATCAGTGTTTTTCTCTGCGTCTGTTCTGACTGCTGGAGCCGACATCCCTGCTGTGCTCTCAGATCCTTTTACAGTTTTCTTTTTTTTAAAGCTATCAAATGATTAATCTGAACTGTGATTAATCTGATCTGTCTATTTACAACGATGGTATTTATGTAACTATGTAACGAGGTCATGTCCATGTTTTTTTCTCTCTCTCTCCAGTCTCAGTTTTTTAGCTTCGTCCAGATTCTTGAAAGAGCTTTGCAACGTGTTTCCCTTTCATTCCCATAAACACTCACACTCTGCTGCTTCCTCCTCGTAAATCTACGTAGATCATTTGACTGTAAGAAGCCTTTTGATGCTCGCCCAAGACACTCAAGAGGTGCTGAAATGAAATAATTTTAGTATTTATCTTCAGGAAGAACTGATCAGCTCTCATATGCTGGATAGTCTTGATTCTCCAAAGAGAGAGAGCCAATACTTAAACAGTTTTAATTTATTCTCTCTGGTTTATACATCGATCATTCATAAAGCATTTGTGGTCTTGAAGTGTAGTAAACTACTGCCAGATTTACAGAGTTCATTTTCCTGTCCCTTGCAGAGGTTTTTATTCAACACAAACACCAAACACTGCTCTCCATTAGGTCACAGCGATCATTACTGAGCAGAAAAGTAGCAGTCAGTCAGGTTTCTTCCAGGACTTCCAGGTAAAAGAAAATAAAATCTAGTCGTCCACATAGGAATCTTTATTTTCCAGAGCAAACCGTCCCGGGGGAACTCAGATTTTCTAGTCCCTTATCACAGCTGGGGCTCTGGTCCACGTGAAGGTGACGAGATGAACTTGCTGGAGAAGCATCGCAGTAATCCATGCAGTTAAAAACGCTTATTTTATTGCAGGAATGACACGTTCAGCCCACGGAGGAACAGCTCCAAACAGATCTGGTTTTCCACTGCCCACCTCCTCTTCTCAGAGTCTTCTAGTACGAATCCTCCGGCAGCATCAGGACCAGAATCATTCATCACAGGCTGAAGCATCTGGACCTTCAGTCGATTCTATCATGATTCCTTTTTTCAGCATTTTGTTTTCTCTGTAAACCAGTGTATAATACTAAAGTATAACTGTTAGGCCCTTTTTTGGGTTTGGTTTGGATGAAGCGCCTGAACGTCTGCTTCACTGGGAGTCATTGTTGCTTCTGGTTGTGCAGACAGTCGCTCCTGCAGTTCTTCCCTCCAGACTCTGAGGGTTGGAGCTGGCCCAGACCCAGTCTCGGTCCCTGGGTGTGTTAAGAAGTCAGTAAAACGCCACCGGGACTCCTGCACCCTCTTTGCAGCACTCTGGATGACACCTTTACAGCTGCTGCGCGTCTCTTATGATTAAGCCAACTGTGAAAAAAATATATCAATAACCTACTTATTAACTAGCCGACTTTGACGTAAGAGGCAGTAAACAGGTTGAGATTTTAATCTGCAGTAAAAATAAATGTTAGGGGACCACACAGAAATGCTAAATATACCTAAACATGAAAGGGGGATTTTAAAAGTTGGAATGGTCACAGCTGCTCGAACGATCCTCAGAGTATGGAAGAGTACAGTTGTCCCAGATATTAAAAAATGGATGGAAATGATGTCGGAAGCTGCATCATATGAACACATGTTGGCTAGAATTAACAATGAAGAGGAACATGTTAGGAGGGCCTGGGAACGTATTTTTTTGTAGAGGAAATATTGATATACAGGAGGTCTTTGTGTACATGGCTGCAAGATTGATATATTGTTTATCGTTGGTGTCTGTCTGTTTTCTAGTTTGATTGTATGTTTAGGTGTGTATGAATAACTAAATAAAAACTTTAATGACAAAAAAAAAAAATAAATGTAAGGAGGTCACTGTTGAAGCCTCGTTCTTCCAAATACATAAAAAACCCAACAGCACAGAGATGCAGTTGTTCCAGCTGCCGGTCCGTGACTTTGCATGAAGGGATCGATGGACAGTTCTGTTCAGAACTGGGTCTGTGATGTCATAGAGCCCTCAGGTTTATGACTAGAGCTGAGTGATTTTATCGATTCTGCAATATATAATCGAGATTTTATCGAGTATCGTTTTTTTAGCCGTGGGTTTCGATATTCTAAGCTTCTTTCAAACCCCCCGTGTCCCACCTTTAAAAGCTTGCAAGCAACAATTTGCACTGTTTAAATAAATGAAACTATTTTTCTCAACACATCTTTTATTCATTTTGTCCAGCATTTGCAAGCTGCCTGTCAGCCATATAATGTGTAATTGATGCTTTCAGTTCAATTAATTCAAACAAAGTCATTGGAACATTCACAAGATGTCACCAAAATCACTTTGTCCCTTTAAAATTTTTCGTAAAATGACGTAAATGTATTTGTAAGATGAATATCAATATATATCGTATCGGTAGCCAAATATCGTGTATCGTATCGTGAGATTAGTGTATCGCTACAGCCCTAGTTGTGACACCCCAACATCTGTCCTCAAGCACAGAAAATGTTTGTTTTTGGTAATGTTTCACTTTAAGACTATGATTCATACTTGTATGTATATCACAAAGAGGGAAATTATTTTAAGTATAAGACATCCCAGTCGTACTCCAAGGACCACTTTAACTTAATTCCACTTTTTCTTCCTCCCATTTTTTTCTCTTCTCGTTTTGTTATTACAGAAGTGTCTGTATTTCAGAGATAACGCAGAGGATTTGTTCAAGTCGTGATACATAATAACTCCGTCACAACACCGATGAAAAATAGCATTTAGCATCCGGCACTCATTCAGAAGAGTTTGGCTTCTGCAACCCACTGCACAGCGGTGGGAGAGGGTCGGGGGACGGGGGGGGGCTGCAGTTATATGAAATCATTTAGATAATGTGTCGACCCGAGGGAGCTCAGGCGCAGATAACCTTCGCAGTTACGATATCTGGCAGAGAGGATGTAAGTAGACAGCGGACACCGCACACATCATCACGCCTCCAGGGACTCACATATCATCCACCTGTGACACGTTTACTGCTGAGAGGGGCTCAGCTGAGCCAGGTGAGTCATTTAGGAGCACCCTGCTTTCGGTCCAAAGACGGCTGGGGCGTTAAAATGCACTGAATTAAAAGAAAGACTGCTCATCGGGGGGCGGGGCTTCACCACGCTGCCATTTATGCCACCAGTCAAATTACATGGACTGATTCTCAGAAGGCATCAAAACTATAAGGAGCACATGGAGTTATGTAGGAAACAAAGTGTTTCGCCCTTTCGCCTTCAGTTGCGGTCCATCTCATCCCAAAGCATCTCGATTGGGTTTTGGGTAGGGGAACTGTGGAGGCCGGGTCATCTGGCAGTTCATCCCCCCCTCCTTGGTCAAAAGTCCTGGAGGTGTGTTTGGGGTCCCTGTCCTGATAGAAATAAATGACGGTCCAACTGAACCAAACCAGATGCGATGGCTTGCTTCAGTGCGCTACGGGTTTGAATGAATCCCCAACAGTGTCACCATCACACCTCCTCCTCCGTGCTTCACAGTGGGAACCGTCCATCTGGTCAATATTTCTGCGTTGCACAAAGACACGGCGGGTGGCACCAAAGATCCCAGATTTGAACTCGTCAGACCAAAGTTCAGATTTTCACTGGTCTAATGTTCATTCCTTGTGCCTTTTAGCCCGAACAAATCTCTTCTGCTTGTTGTTTTTCCTCAGTAGTGGTTTCTTAACAGCTATTTGACCATATAGGCCTTATTCGCACAGTCTCCTCTCATCAGCTGTTAACTTGTGATTTCTGAGGCTGGTGACTCAGATGAACTCATCCTTGGCACCAGAGGTGACTCTTGGTCCTTCTTTCCTGGGGCGGTTTTCACATGAGCCAGTTTCATCGTGGCGCTGGACGTTTTTTGCGACTCCACTTTGGGGGACGCATTCAAAGTTTTAGCAATTTTCCGGACGGACGGGCCTTCAGTTCTTAAAGTACTGATGGACTGTTGTTTCTAGTTACTTTGCTGTCTGGTCCTTGAACTCTGAATATGAACTCTGCACAACACAACTGATGGCCCCAACACCATCAAGAGACCCAGAAGTTCCACAAATGAACCCTGACAAGGCGCATCTGTGAAATAGAAAACCATGTCAGGTGACGACATCATGAGAGGAGGCCGAGGGTTTGCAGTCTGCCAACAAAGCACCGGTGGCTACTTGAGGATTAAATATAAACATATTTAAGTTCTTTATTGCTACATAACTCCAGATATTGTGCTTCGTATATTTGATATCTTCAGTATGGATCTACATTGTAGAAAGTGATAAAGAAACAACCCTGTATGGGAAGATGTGTCCAAACGTCCGACTGGTAGCTTGAGCAAGAAAATGACCTCCAACGAGCTACAACTTTCTGCTGCACGACATGACTGACAACTCAAATGGTTCTCACTTTCCATCAGAAACCTACAAAAGAAGTCTGTCTGGTGAAACATGACTCATTCAGTTTGAGGACTTCTGCATTCGTAGAGATTCATTCAGACCTCCTTTTACTAAATAAATGAGGGAGAGGACAGAGGAAATATTTGGATTGTAAGAATCAAAAGGACCGGAGAGGTGAGGCGAGCTAAATATTCCAGCAAACCCAGTTCCTCATTAGTGTGAGAGCAACACACACACACACAAGCACACACACACAGAGCAGCGCCTCAGCAACGCCCAGGGACAGCCTCTGCCGTGCCTTCATCGCACCAAAAAGTGAATAAATCAAATTTCTTCCCGCTCGCTCCACAGATATGTGTACGGTCGCTTTCATTGGCCAGCTGCAGCTGTGGAGCCACAGTCTGATTGGCTGACGGTCACGCTGAGGCGCGGGAGGTTGTAAATCCTAACTTGAGGGAAGCTACGCTGCCGCTACGACGCAGGGAACCACAGTCCAGTCAGCTGCGCTTAAGCGCATGCAAGTCGATCAAAGCAACTCTTTCAGTTGGGCCTGGAAGCATCTCCAGTTATTCAACACCATCCAGACGTCGTGCATCTCCCCTCCTCCTCTTTTCTCACATTTTGTCCGTTTTAATGAGGAAGCAGGTTAACAGGAACAGAACGTCCTTCAGTCTCACATGTTCTGCTGCATGGACGATCAC
This sequence comes from Hirundichthys speculiger, assembly GCA_018398805.1. Taxonomy (NCBI): domain Eukaryota; kingdom Metazoa; phylum Chordata; class Actinopteri; order Beloniformes; family Exocoetidae; genus Hirundichthys; species Hirundichthys speculiger. The sequence continues at coordinate 6,491 of JAGFBZ010000500.1, read as the reverse complement.
GGGCCGAGACTTCAGGTATGTCTAGCGCATCATATCTGCGATGCAGGTGGACGCAGGGGCGGGTGACGGACTCACGCAGGGGTCTTTTCCTGTAGCTCAACAAGAGCACCTTGGTGAAGGTGAAATCCACAAGAACAGTTTTGGATAAAGGCACATAAATCCACAGTTTCAAATTACAGTTCCTTAAAGGTATATTTAATGCAGCTCATTAAAAACCAAGTTTGTCCTGCAGTTATTACATTTTTTTATGATAATTTAATATGAAATTGTGGTTTTGGTCCCATTTCCACTTGAAAAATTCATGTATTTAATTCTTAATAACTTCTCATGTTAATTTCACAGAACTTTGACTTACATTAAAGAGGACTCTTGTTTCATAAACTTATAATAAATAATTCATAAAGGGTGAAATCTTATTAAATAGGAATTTGATCACAATATAAAAATTTGTTTTTTCCTTAAATTGTTGATGAAGCTAGTGCTTATCCTCGTGGGGGCTGGGTGACGTCGCCGCATCACTACCTCAGTCAGTGTGTGCGGAGGGATATTTCTGCGAGTTTTGGCGCAGGTGTGCCGTGCTGAATCCTTCCACTCTGTAAAAGTGCGGCGTGGGGTTGGTTTGGGCTCAGTGCTGCAGGGAGTCGCGCCGGCGGGAGTTCATCTCCGGTGAGCCCATCACTCTCCTTTTGTTCACTTGGCTGTGAGCTGAGGCTCCGGACAACCTGAGGACGCCTGAGGGCTGCACACGAAACCCATATTAAGAGATCTGAGATGTCAGAGAAAGCAGATCCTGATATATCCTGCAGAGTTACTCCACACAAACTCCGAGCCGGAGGAGAAGGCGCGGCTTTGTTAAGCCGGTTGTGCACTATCCCGGTACGTGGTGCGCTCAGGGCTTCCTTAGGCCATCACAGATTCACCGGTTCAGAAATAGAGACGGCGTGTGTTACTTATATCTCACCAAGTGAGCGACAGCTCAGAATGGAAAGTATGAAAAAACACCTGATACCTTAAAAAAAGGGAGTAATAAAATGACGACGCAGAACCCGAATGCGGGGGTGTTAATATACCTGAAGAGATCATTTTAAGATAAGCTCTTGTTGTGGGTGATAATCAAACTCAAGCTGAGTCCCTTTGCCTTTGAATATCAAAAATGAAACTTGCAAAGGAAAAAAGAAATGACCACTGCAGCTGTTCTGTGTAGACTGCGACCAACAGGAATGTGGGAACTGTGTCTTCACTGTCCGTAAACATTTTGAGACGTTAATCAGGGAATAGTCTTTTTGCTGCCATTACGGGTCATTAGAGGAATGGAGCTCTAATCAAAGTCATAACCGTTATCATGGAGATGGAGATGATCTCACTCTAACTGGATGGTTTTTAGGTCGCATTTGCGCAGAAATATAGAAAAATACTAGAGGGTGTATTAACTCAAAACCCGACACGCGAGTCTTTACACAAACCATTGCTGGTCTGCTCATCTGAAGTCCACCTCTGCTCTCAGTCTCCACCAGTTGTGTTGCAGTTTTCTGTGCCTTCAGAACTACAGTGTCCTTGGTGGGTTGTTCTCCTTTCTTTTCTTATCTATTTGTTCAGGCTTTGGCCTTTAGCTAATACTCGTCTTAGATGCACGCTCCCATCTCCCGTCTCTCTGCATTCTCAGCTCAACACCTCGACTCGCCTCCAGCACCGTTCTCCAGCCAGCGCCGGCTGCTCACCTTCCCACCTGAGCAGAAGCGCAGGGCGATGGAAGAGCTTTACATAAAACATAGAATTAATAAAAACCAAATGTGCCAGCTGAGGCAAGCAGCCAAGCCTCTGATTAGATGTGAAAGAAGCAAGATTAGCGGCAGGTTTGTATGTGCTCCACTCTATGGAGCATATAGAAAAAGCAGCTCTCATGTTGCTTCCATCTCAGCCTGCGGAACACCCGACCTTCATCCTCCCTCTGTTCCTCCAGATCTACCTGGGGGACACGAGCCAGCCAGCCTAGATCTCCTACTGGGATCCTTTGTGGAAGGCATCTGGAATGCATCCTACCTTGGACCCCAGCCTCAATCATCTGGTGGTCTCTGGTTCCTCATTCTGGTTCATCTGGTTCTTCATCTGGGCATCTGGTTCTCATCTGGTTTCCTCATCCTCATCTATCTGGTTCTTCATCTGGTTCCTCATCTGGGTCTTCATTCATTGGTTCATCTGGTTCTTCATCTGGGGTTCCTCATCTGGTCATCGTCATTTGGTTTCATCTGGTTCCTCATCTGTTCCTCATCTGGTTCTTCATTCTGGTTCTTCATCTGGTCCTCATCTGGTTTCATGGTTCTTCATTTGGTTCCTATGGTTTTCATCTGGTTCCTCATTGGTTCCTCATCTGGTTCGTCATTTGGTTTCCTCATCTGGTTCCTCATTCTCTCCTCATCTGGTTCCTCATCTGGTTCTTCATGGTTCCTCATTTCTGGTTTCCTCATCTGGTTCCCTCATCTGGTTCTTATCCTTGGTTTCCTGGTTCCTCATCTCTTCATCTTCATCTGGTCCTCATCTGGTTTCTCATTTGGTTCTCATTCATCTGGTTTCTCTCATTCCCTCATCTGGTCCTCCTCATTGGTTCCTCATCTGGTTCTTCATTGGTTCTTCATCTGGTTCCTCATCTAGGTTCCTCATCTGGTCTTTCCTTATCTGGTTCCTATCTGGTTCTTATTGGTTTTCATTGGTTCCTCATCTGGTCTTCATTGGTTTTCTTTATCTGGTTCCTATCTTCGGTTCTTCATTTGGTTCTTTCTGCTTCATCTGGTTCCTCATCTGGTTCTTCATTTGGTTTTCAATCTGGTTCCTTATCTGGTTCCTCATCTGGTTCCTCATCTGGTTCTTCATTGGTTCCTCATCTGGTTCCCCTCAAAGCTGCGGAACAGCAACCCCCTCTGAACTTACACCATCCCTGTCATCAACTTCCAGACATCAGTCTTGTTCAAAACGTCTCAACACTCACCACCTCAACCTCAGCCTGTGTTCTACCTCCGCCATCGGCCCTTGCTCTCCCCAACCATCCGTCCAACCTTCACTCAGTACAAAATAAATCCTGAATCATTGAATCCCCATGTTGTGTTGGTTCTGTGTTGAGCTCCAGAATATCTAGCTGACCGTTTTACTACATGGCTAAACCCGACTAGAGGCCGGGTGGTCTGTCTCAGACGAAGGATGCGCAATCGTGGGAAATATTGTTATATAAAAACTAGGGCTGGGCAACGATTACAATTTTAAATCGCAATTAGTCGCATTATTTCCCTGTTAATCACGATTAATTGCACTGTATATGCAAAATCTAATAATGAATTCAAAAGTAGTGTAAAGGTCACTTTATTAAATGTTCTGCTGCCATATGAAAAAGTGTCATATATTTATTGTTCAAACACTTTAACTCAGCACTTGTCAAAACACACTTTGTGTAAATCTCATCTTAAAAACGTAAATAAATAAAGCTTATTTCACGCCAAGCATAATGTATCCTGTTTTTATTAAAAAAAGTCTACAACAAAATCCAGCAAATGATTGTGGCTCAGCACAATCAAAATTAAAAATATTTCTGAGTAACGCAGAACTTTAACGGAGAGTTCAACTTGTCAGTTGTTACAATAACCTTGTTCTGTTGATCCTCCGTCTGGAGACTTTAAATGAAAATGTCCATGTTAAAGTTCGTAACTTTACCAATTGTGTTTTTTTTTAATTTCAATTTCGACTTGGATCAAAATACAAAAAAACAGGCCACAGAATGAATTGTTTCTAATCGATGATGGACTTTTGTTGTCATTACACATCTGTGCCATGATGCGCGCCTCAGTAACCAGCTAGAGAACAGCAGGACATTGACACTGAGCATATCTGATGGACATGGAGGAATGAGCGAAAGTTGTTGTGTCCAGAATTTTTTTTCAACAGATTGTTAATATTGCTACTGAGTTCTACCTGAACTTAAAGTCACAATTTTTACCGTCTCCATGTCTTTTTAGATTTTCTCTTTTTACCGCTATTCTTTTCCGGTCCGCAGCAGCATTAACAGACTTTTCAAAATAAGCATGTGAGCACAGGTGTTAGGCAATAAAATAATGTCTGCATTCATAAATAATGCGTTACGCGATAATACCGTGTTATCTTGCCTAATGATAACTTTTGTGATTGAAATACACTGACATAAACATAATAAAGGCAAAGATTCCTTCTTCAACACCAAACACGTGTGGAGCTTATTTGCTACCATCTAGATCTTGACTGGTTTTTTCACCCCTCCAACACAATAATATAATCACTCCTCCGCATAAGCCTCTCAGAGAAAAGTCGCATGACCACGTTGGGATATTTACTCTTCTGCCTTCAAATCTGCAAGCTTCCGCCTCACGGAGCGTCATGAATGGGTCGACTGCCGTCTCTCTCTTCTGACTCAATTAAACAAGCCCTCTCATCGCAGTGACGTTCAGCACAGGGGTTGCATTGCGTGCGCACGTGAGCAGAGGGAAAACACTCAGGCACATGATGCAACACATCATGCACCGCGCTGGGGACGTTAAGTTTGTGTAACTCAAAGCGGCTCTCAGCCCGGCGGTGCCGACCGGCCCGTGGGCATTACCATCTCCAGCTCTGGCAGCTTCGCTTAACGCTCCTGATGTCCAGGATTCATTAGAGCGAAAACTATAATTGCTTGTACTGTCAAGAAATTTGTCCAGGCATCAACTGGTACAGGGACCCCTGGTTTTTAATGCAACACTAATTGTCTGTTGTTGCATATTTACAGCGACAGCTAACAGGACTGCTCACCGAGGATCAGGATTTCATTTAAGGCAACAGTGAAGCTGTGTCATTATATAGTCTCACAAACCTGCTTCACAGCTGTATTAATCAACATCAATAGCTCATTTCAGCTCGCTGTCTTGGTTTTCATTAAAAGAGAAGAAATACTAGACTTGTCTATCCGTTTGTGCTTTTCCCAAATAAAAGCAAATTAACATGAAATATTCAATCATCTCTTTAGAGCAAATCAGCCTCAATCTGTGCAAAGAAAATGACATCACAGGGGCTGAAATGAGCCCGTCTTCCTCTGCACGTCTTTGCAAAATAACAATGAAGAGCAGAGTGTGCAAGAAGAAGAAGAAAAAAAATATCAAGTATCTTTATTTGTTAGAGCTGTGTGTTAGAGGCTGATTTCCTCTGCAGATCACTGGAGAGAAGCTGAAGAGTCTCTTTCTGTGTTTGTGTGTTTTCTACCTCTGTGAGATCAACGTTTCTGCAGCTGCCCGTCTGAAGATAAAATACTATATTAGAGTGGAGGAACATTTTTCCCCTTTTATGTTGGCTGGGTTGCAGTAGGTCTAAGCTCAGATGAGTCATTAGAAAGCATGTGTTTGTCCCTCCAGCCTGTTAACGTAGTTTGGAGTGGATGTTCCTGGACCTAAAGCACATAAGACAATTATTACTGCAGGATGTGATCCTACATTAGTCAATAGTTTAATTACAGTTCCTACATTGCAAGGAGTCTCGAGTACTTTAAATGCATTGCACCGTTCCCATGGGATTCTGAACATCTGAACCGGACCAAGCGCGGTGAGGTGAGGTATCAAAGTGGGGAACTTCAGGAAACGTGGGGTCAGAAGGTTTGGGAAAGTCTGCGTATTTGTGCCACTGAGGAGCTTCTCTTTTTAGACGTTAGGGACAGAAGAAATGTCTCAACATTGGACAGGAGGTCCAAGTGGACGGGAGTCCAACCTGGACTCCTTTACAGGCCACACGAAGCAAACGGCGCATCAGTAGCGCAGCGCTGGTTTCATAATAGAACATAGAATGCGCCGCAAGGTGGCTGCAAATTGTAGTTGCTCTCACATAGTTTTAATAATTTTTTCAATTTTCTTTTTGTCTTGAAATACAGCCGTCATTTTATCAATTTTTTTTGAAGAGTTTTTACCGGTTCGGAGGCTGTCTGCACGGGAGAGTTTTCAGCATACTTTGTCTCTTTTTGGCTGTCTCGATACTTGTTATGATGTTCTCCAGGGCAACGCTGATTGTTTACAGCGTGATCACTCCTAAACTCTCTAAAATGAGAGTGGCATGAATAACACAACATCCCGATGGAGTTGAGAAGCAAGAGCGAGGATGCAGGGCAGGAGTGAAGCAGAGAGAAAGGGGAATTTAAACCGTTCTTCCAACTGTTGTGATGGGTAACGTCAGAGCTAGCTAACAAAACGGACGAGCTTGAGATGCTAACCAGTCCCTGAGAGAATACCGAATGTAGTCTCATGTGTTTCACCGAGACGTGGCTGCATGAACACATCCCGGACTGTAACGTGCTTTAAGACGGTCCGTTGGTAAGAGGTCTGTGCTCTGTTGCTCTATAGCGCCACCCCTGGTCACAGGCTGGCACGCAGAGAACAACAGCCACTTTAAGACTGATTGTGCCGTTTAGTCTTTGTTCCTGATTTATCAGGTGGTGCCCCGTTTCAATTTATTAACTT
>JAGFBZ010000499.1:0-277987 GCA_018398805.1 Hirundichthys speculiger | reverse complement strand
TTAATGAAGTGGGACGTACACTTGGCATCATCCATGTGGCATGCACTGATGCATAATGTATTATTATTATGATTATTTTAGCGCATGAACATATCAAGTTTGTTTGTCAGGTGTATATGAGCGACAGATTTTGGCTTCTGCGTGGCTTCAACGCTAAAGATCATGTAGAACTTTGAAGCTTTGTGTACTTTCATGCAGTTATTTCTTTCACTTTAGATACATGTGATCACTGCATTTAATTTGCATAGAAATGTTATCCCATTTTCATGCCCGTATTATATATTATCTTCAGAATTCAATTTTTAGCAAAGGAAAGCTCCTTAACAGTTTTTTTCCAGTTCCTTTGACAAGATGTGGTTATATCATAAAAGAGTGAAACTCTTTCAATGTGCTCAAAGCTAAAAAGATTATTTCCTCATGATAACTGAAGTGTCACTGACAGGTGTTAGCTTTTTATATGACTTTACAGCTTGTTGTCATTTACTTGCTTTTGTTTGGATTTATCCACTTAAAAAATTGTGTGTTTCATCAAACCACAGAGATTATCACCTGACCCTACCTTTCGTAAATTATGTATTTTTTAGGTCATTCTTTTTTGGGGGGTATCACGAAGACTTTCAGTGGCTTCTTGGATTTGTTTAAATTATTTCCTTTGCTGAAAGTCAAAATGCATCAACCTGCGCTCACTTCCATCTCGTCATACCCAGAGCGCTTGCTCAGGAGTGCTCCATCAATTTTAATCGGGAGGGGTCATGGGATGGGATGGTGGTGGGTTTCCATTAGTGGGGGTCCAGGGTAAAACCTACCAGGCTGGAGGTTGACCTCCTGCTCTGTCCCTTCAGTCACTGTGTCACTATAACGGTGAGAAACCCGGAAGGAACCACTGACCTAACACACTACCACTCCATACCACTTGGTGGCAGTAATTTAACCACTTTCTTTGTCTGCCAAGTTGGAAGAAGGAAAAAAAAGGAAAGAAGAAAAATAGTAAACTGTAAACATAGTTTGATTACACTGCAATCAGTATTGCCAGATGTATGATAATTATTGTATTTGTACGATAGTTTAGCCCTTTGTACGATGTACGATTAGTAATTGTAAAAAAAAAAAAAAAAGTAATTTTGACTTTTCCATGAAACACCTGTTTAGCTATTTCAAATTAAAAGCTTTTAAGCAACAAAAATGATGGGGTACTTTTATTGTGAAGCGGTCATAGGAAGTGAAATGTGTTCATGTAGTGTCACTTGTGAGCGTGAGTGGAAGGTGGCGATAGTGCGCCAAAAGTGGGAGGCCAACTACTGTAAAGCTAATGTGAAGAAGAAGGCTCTGACAACTCCTATCACTACAATAAAGACCAAAACCAGCCAACGCATGCAATCTTAGCTGCCTCATGGTTGGATTTAGTGTATGATAGTTTGGGTTAAAATACGATAATTTTGGGGTCTCTGTACGATAATTTCATTTTCAACATTTGGCAACACTGAGTGCAATAGTGTGGATGACCAACAGGAGATTTGATATTGAAGGGTATGTTGAGATACCTGATAAGTGTCATCTCCTGATGGCATAACCAGTCAGCCTTGGGTCAAAACCAGCACCCAGCAACCTGTTTACTGAGGCTTGTTTCGGTCCTGTTGAAGTTCCAGTAAACTCCTGCTGGAAGGCCGTTCCCAGTGGTGAGCCAACGATGCCCAATGGACACCCGCGAATGGAAGCACGCTCAATGTATTTTTGCATGACAGAATGAACAAACCACATTTCCACAGTGATGAAACCCCTTACACAAGGGGACTTTTCTGCCGATACTCCTTAAATCAAGGCGGCAGGGCAATGTCGCTGCATCGCTCTTCTGCCCAGAAAGGTAAAGACGGATGCAAAGGGGACAATACCGAGCTCTGAGCACACTCTTACCACCACTGATGTGGCACCAAGCTGCCTCCATTCAGTCTGTCCAGATTATCAAAGAAAATCAGCTGCATTTTAATGGTGATGTTTTTTGTTGGTTTTTTTTGGACCAATATGGCCGAACCTCTGTGTGAAGAGGATGAGGAACATCAACTCATCAGGCCGAGGCTTTCGAGTACTTTACTTCCCATCTCTGTGAGATTGGCTTTTCTGGCTGGAACATTTTCTTCTTCCAAGTAACAACCAACGGACTCTTCACTGTGGCAACATGGAAAATGTTGACAAAGCTTTCCGGAATAAAATCAAGAATTAAATTCCTAACGAATGACGTCTGCCAAACTGACCAAGTAATTAAAAATAAATATCAAATGAGTACTGCATGAATAGAAATGGAAAAATAGCATTCCCAAGTGTAGACATGAGGCCTACACTTCGGTTTTGAGTGATTACTTCCTGCCTGGTGATAACTGATCATGTTTAGTTTTAGAGCAGTTCCCTGTGTAGCAAAGTGATAATAAAGGGATAGCTAGCTCGCTGAAAACTCAGACAACCTCAAATAACCTCAAAGTCCATGGCTGTCCATGAAAATTGCATGAAGACATCAATGAGCCACCACAAATGCAAAAAAAACCCTGCCAACAAGGGGTTCAAGCCTGTGTTCTCGTACTGCTCAAAGTCTCCAGGCCAGTTCAGTTGGGAGGGTTGCGTTGGGAAGGGCATCTGATGTAAAACCTATGTAAAGTCAGTAAGTGAAACATGTGATAATCTGCAGCGACTCCTAAAGGAGAAGAAGCCAAATAATTTTATATCATGTTGTCACACTCAAAACCTTAGAGTTGAAAGAGACCGTGCTTTCGTTTTCACAGGACTGTGTGTTTTCCAACATTACCGGTGCATAATATTGTGAAAAGATTCGGGGAGTCTGGGGAAATTGAAGTGCGGGACTGGGAACCAGCGCTGCATGTGCGTGACCACTGAGCCCTCAGCTGGCACTCTATGAGAAACTGTCATGCCACCACGATCAATGCAGCCACATGGGCTTACGAGTACCTTGGGAAATCATTGTTACCGTGCACCGCTGCATCCAATACTGTAACCTGAAACTGTGCGCGCAAGGGGGAAGCCCGCGCATCATCACTACAAAAACTCTGGATTAAAACATTAGTGCTTCTGCAAGGATTAAGAGTGTTTTTTTTCCTTTAGTGTTTGTGAAATAAAAGCTGATACAGTAATATGTCATACGTTTGGGTTTATGTGAGGTTGGGTGATTTTATACCAGGCCCTGATCTGTAAAATCTTAGCACTGAATGATGCTTTGCTTTCCTGCATGCACCAAAAGGCAAAGACGACTTATTCCCCTTGGTAGAAACTGAGAAAAAGAGCTCACGGTGCATAGAATATACAAAAAAAAAAAAGATATGGCTTATGCTGGCAACTACATCTATGTAATGTGCACAGGAGTCCATTGCATGTGACACGATCTCCCCTGCAGGTGATAAACTTCACCTGAGCGTCATGAATATCCTCAGCTTGTTTACCGCTTCTTATCGTTCGCTCTAGTTGACAATGCATCATTAATTCAAGAACATTTCTAATGAATGCGGGAATGAAACACTCTCAAGCAAGCAATTTCTCTGCACTTATCGCACAAGGGGACTGTAACGGCTGTATTTGATTGTGAAACTTTGAGCTCTGCCACCCGGCTTCGCGGGCCTCTCATCTTTCACCCACGACACAAATTGTATGATTCAGTGGTCCTGCGGAAGAGCTGACGGACAGTCGGTTCTAAAATATTAATAAACACACTGTTATATAGAAGCCTTTCATTTATTTTTACCAACAAATACAGCTTTAACCTTGTTTCGTGTCATCTCAAATACCTTTCTCCCCCTTCAGGGACAGAATTTGGCTATTCTGACATCAGCAATTCAATTCCAGCTCCCAACCTGCATGCTGTTTCCAACTATAAAGAAGACCAGGAGCGAAAATAATCCAAAATGAGGTGTTCATTCATACAGGCAGAGCATGAAGGCATATAAAAGGACGGCTAATGATTTTTCAGTAGTTCACTTGACCTTCCATCTGCACTGGTCCTCAAGGATATGCTCCAGAGCTGTCTGAGGCCAAGCCTACTGGGAAGAGGGCATATAGGCTTTCTGAGAAAATATTCCGACAAAGAGCCTGCTTTCACTATAATTTAGTGTTCAGGGACGGAAACTGCCCCTTGTGTCCAAGTTCGAGAAAAAGCATCAAGGAAGTAATTGATTAGAAGCAACCGCATCAATAATGGATAGTGATTTGTCTGCAGAAAAGCCAAAATGTGCATAATCTGGCATAAAACAAGCATTTTATGTCAAATAATGATATAACACTTTACTGTACATCAACTTGTTCAGGTCAGTGAATGATGTGCACTTTTAATATCCCCTCCTGCAGCACATCAAATGACAATATTATTAGGGCTCCTTTCGTTGTGTATTGACCTTTCACGATGATGGATGTCTTAGGCTCTAATGACTTTCAGAATGTGCGGGAGGTGAAGCGGAGCTTCTTCCTTTTACATTTGTGAAATAAAAGCAGGACTGATGAGAGACAGACGTTCTGTGATACCAAAATCAGGTGAGAACATCTTATTTCTCTTCTAAAGATTCCCTAAACACATCATTCCATTCTGTTACCTTTTAAACACAAGGACAGTAATTTGACATGTTTTGAAGGACTGGGATTGTGTTCATGATTATTTTCAGAAATAAGGAGAAGAAACTGATCACTGAATCTCAGTTACATTATTGTTTTAATTGATGGACCGTGTCAGCTCAAGGTTAATTATTTGCTGTCTGCAGAGGTACTGCAAAGCTGCATGATGTACTTGAAGGCAGTGCCATCTAGTGGCTGATATCTGCAAGTGCTAAAATAACTGACAACCAACTGTGCCTTGGATATAAAAATATATATATAAAGGAGACTTAACCTGTGTATTATTATTATTAAAAAAATGTTTTAAATCTTTTGTTGTTTTTTTTTTTTTGTTTGTGTTTTCTTTTAATAATCTGTTAGTTGAGGTCTTTTGTAAGACCAGCACTGCTGGTGTCAGATTAAGTCCAAATGTACTGTAGTTGCTTTGTGTCATGTCATGTTGTGATTTGACTCGTCTTGACGCATCATGCTTGCTTTCTTCCAGTGAAATGCCTGCTCATTTTCACGTCAGCTTATTTTATTTATTTATTTATTTTTGTATCATTGGTTTGCAGCCACTAGATGGAGCTCAGACTGCTTTACTTTTCCGAGCTGAGCCTGTAAAATCCTCTTATTTTCTCCAGCACTGTATTTGATGCCTGTAACAAAACGGCCGTATCTCACTACAGAGACAGCCAAAAAAAATACTATAAAAAGACATAAAACGTCTGCTAAATGACGGCTAAAATTATCCAAACAAAAACAAGAAAGAAAATGATTACAAAGAGATGTAAGGCACGAACAAAAGGTGCTAAAGTTCTAAGATACAGGATTAAAACAAACAAAATGACATTAAGAGACTGAAACATGCAATACCAGGAGACACTAAGCTGGCAAAGACAAAACGAACAGTGCAACAACAAAAGCACAGAAACATGAGCATATAGACATAAATTGAATACAGAATCAGAAAAATGCATGATTTGAAGTGACAACAAGAAAATAACAAATGCCTTCAAAGGAATAAAGAGAAGTATAAACCAATGCAATGTGACCACAAACACGCACAAAACACACTGCACACTAGAAACACTCACAAACAGACACAAGCCCACAACAAGGAGATACACAAATGACTGCTGAAATAGGAAAAACAAAAACCGACATAGAAATATGACTGCAGTTATGTCAAACATATGGAGTTTCAAAACTACAAAGGAAAATATTTAAAACCAAGTCAAAGAGACACAACTAAAGTGACCACGGTTCAGTGGGTAGAGTCGGTTGCCCTCCAGTTGGAAGGCAGGAACGTTGATCTCTAGCTTTGTCCCGTATCGAAGTGTCCTTGGACAGGACACTGAACCCCATATCGGCCCTTATATTGAAGCCATTAAGAGTTCAGAGGCCAGTGTTCTAACTGGACCAGTTCCTGACCCAGAGAAATGGGAAAGGTTGTGGGCATCGGACGTAAAACGTACGCCATCTCAGTGTGCCATCTCATTAGCTATCTTCAGTATTGATATCCTCCTTCCCTGTAGTTGGTGCCGGGACCTTTTACCTGTAAGTGCCCTTAAAGAAACATTCTGGAGTTAAATGAACACCATTTATATTATCACATGGTAATGATTTTAAACTTTCTGAGCATGAATAAAACAGCATGAATTAAAACAGTTTTAATTTAGAATGAAATATATGCTTCAGAAATAACGGCCATTAATGTTTACCCAGAGGGCAAGTTACCAACGGCAGAATAAATTGCTATTTAAAGCTTCTGATTAGAATCAAAAATACTGAGGCAATTTTGAGTATATGAAAAAAAAAAGGACAGTGCTTACCTGACATCGCCTTCTGGTTGCTGCCATCTTTAGATGGTACTAATTCACTGCTGAATGCTGCACATTCTGACTGTCAATTGACGCAAAATGAAGAGGAGATCATGGCTACCACCTTCATTGAACTGTCAATAGTATACAAGCACTCATTCAGTTCTGAATGTTTCTTTAAGGAGGTTTCCATTAACGGGAGTCTGGGTTAAAACTGGGACCTAGAAGACCTCCTCCTGTGTCCTTTCAGCCACTGTGAATCCATTCCAGTGACGGACCTGATAAGATCCACTGATTTACCAAAATGTCACTCCATTCCACTTGGTGGTGGTAGCACTCCATTTTCACTGTTTGCCAACCGCCAATAAAGAAGACATTGAAGAAGAAGAAGAAGGAAAGAAGCTTTTAAAGTGCTGAGATGGTTGCTCTGCATCTGTTTCCTGTTTCCTGTTTGCGTACACCGGTTTGGTGGCATTGAATGACACTGAGGTGCCAAAACAACATCATCTCCTACCATGACATCTCCAATCAGCCCCAAGTCTCCACCACTCCCCACCCAGCAGTGTTTCGAGACCTCATTGAAGTGCTTAATCTAAGGCAGAAATGTGTCTCGGCCTTGTAGAACTTCTCAAAAGGTTCTCGTTGTGAAGCGATTGCTGGTTGTGGAGGCACACAACATATTTGAGCCACGGACGCCCTCGAGTGGAGACGCTCCTTTAGTTCCGCCATCTATCTAAACATTACATGCAAGGTGTCCCTTTTTATCTGATAACAAAACAGATTTATCAAAGAAAGTTTCATTTAACCTAAAGAAAGTGGCAACTGCATCTTTTTAATCTTTTTGAAATATATGTGACTGTAAGACTTCAGAGGCGAGACTGTCCACTATGCAGTTTTTGTCTGTATATAAGTTTATTGAGGGATTGCATTCTGAGAGGGAAGTTAAACTAGTCAAAGCAATGATCCTCATACAAATAATGTGGAAACGGGTTTTCCTTGTAGCTTATTGAAGGAAACATTAGTGTTATTTAGTGCCAGTTATGTCTAGTTATTTTGAAAGATTTTCTTGTGACCACAAATGCCACAAACTAGAGAGACAAATGAATAAATTCCAATCAGTGAGTCGACACAGAGGAAGGGTACAGCTTGTTGATTTCAATAAGATGGATCTGACCTGAGAAAGGAACAGAATCGTTTGCATAATAAGCTATATTTTAAAACCCCTTGGAGTTGAGCTTATTATGTCTGACATTTAAAATCTGTGCGAAAATGCAAATAAGGACATTAAATGGTTCCCCACCACAATTTCACATTTCAAATCAGAGTAGTTTTCGCAGAGGAAGACAGACAGAAAGCACAGCCGAGCTGCTGGGACTGAATTTTAAAATGCTTCACAATCTGTGGTCACAGTGAAAACGCATTATTTAAACTAAGTAATTTAGTAGATGGTTCAGAAAATGTTAAATGTTGCCGGCATTCACTAATGAAACATATGTTTATCAAAGAGGAAAAACTGAATCACTAACATCATATAAGCTCCAGCAAATTATATTTAGTAGCCTCCCCAGCCAGCTCCTCTATGTTTACCCTGTCTGGATTAAAGGGGGGCCATTTGGATATAGATTGGGCTTGGACTTGAAATGGGTTAATGGAATTGGTCTCATATGGTTTCATATGGGACCTATAAGAGATAAAAGTGGATGAAATGGGCGTGGACTAAGAAGAAGGAAGAATAAAACGGTGGGTTTGTATAAAGCCACACTGGGCCCCAGATAAAAAGGTACATCCCACTCAGTCCATAAGGGCCAACACAGGCAGGACCACCCAAGCCTGGCCAGCCATCCTAATTCTTCCTGATTCTTCCTCTTCCGTACAAAGAATTGCTCCTCTGCATTGAACTTTGTTTTACAGTTTTAATGGATGCTGTTGATTAAATTTCCATTACTAAGGTATAGTTTATCAATTATTAGTGACTTCTGGTGAGACAATAATGAAACACTTAACATGGACAATCGGACAGAGGGTGCAAGTAGATTTAATCTCCAGTTTCTATACAAAATCGAGAGGTCATTAACTCACATCACAGAATGCAGAATGGTTCACAATAACAAATTTCCAGTAGGAAACAGTTCGTCTTAAGCATCACGAACAAAACAGGGAGTCCTTAAGATAAGTTTGTCTAGACGCCTACATGTCAAAACTCAGAGACTTGATGGAGCCAGAATGATAAAACAAAGCCATGGCCCTAAGCAGACCAGAATCTAGGGGAACTGTCATGGACGTATGAATCAAGCGTTACAGAATAAGGCCCAAAACGCAGTTCTAATATTACAGACGCAAAAGACGCCGCTTTAGGACGCAATTGGATGGGGATAAACCAACCAGAGGAGCAACATGACGTAGGCAGAGCGCCAAGCAACAGGGCAACAGACGTACAAAATGGTGTGCAGTGGAGTAAGAAACTCCAGCGAGTGACTGTTTTCGGTTTTTGCAGTAAAAATGTGTGTTTAGTCAAGGTGTTATTAACAATTCTGCCACCGTCTTGCTCGTTTTGAAGAGTGGCTCTCAAACATTCGTATGAGTCATCGCATAAGGCCTGTCCCCACCCTGTCACAGTTAGTTGGGTACTGTAATGTAAGATTTTGGTATATCTTACTTTAGAAGTAATATACATATATAGTGTCCTAGTGAGGCAATCAATCGGCAGTTACACTGAATATACTGACTACGAGGTGCAAAGTGGGTTTATTCTCCAAGTTGTATACGAGTTCAGAGAGGTCATTACTCACATCACAGGATGCAGAATGTTCGGTAATGACAATTTGTCAGTAAGAAACAGCCGTCTTTAAACCATCACATGAACAACATCAGGACCTTGAGATAAGTTCTTCAGACGCCTACGTGTCAAAACTTAGAGATTTGATGGAGCCAGAATGATAATCAGAAGGGATGGCCCTCAACAGGCCAGAATCTAGAACAAAAGCCACGGACTTATGAATCAGAATTATACAATAAGGCCCCAAAATGCAATTTTCATACAACAGTACTTTCTATATCAGTGGAAACAGCTGTGGATGAGAGGGGGGTACTAGACCCATTTCTAAAGAAGTGAACGGGTATGGCTGGTCAGGGTCAGCCCATAAAGGACCCGGTGGACAAAACCACTCAGGACCACTATTTTCAGCCCATGTTTAACCCGTATGCAACCCTCATATAAATGCTGGCTGTGTAGCAGCATTGGTAAGAGGTGAAGCTTACCGTTCATAATTGATGAAGAGACATAATGGAATGAAGACACATTTCTTAAAATATCCAAATATGCCTCTAACTCCTGTTTGATCCTGTGCACTCGCATGCCACTGTTTCACTCAACACTATTAATACATACAGCTTTTTTTCATCATTCATTACACGCATCCACGTGGCCTGCAATATATAGGATTCCTGTTATTCATTAGCGTGTGCAACTGTGGAGCATGAAAATTGGCTGCAGCTTTTGAAGCGGAGGTTGAGTTCAGGTTTCTCTGTTCGTGCGGTCTCCTTGGAGATAGAGAGGAAAACTCTTGTAATGGATATTTGGCATCCAGTAGGTTATTGGCCGTTTTGTATTCTCCGCTGAGATAACCAATTCAAGGGTCGCAGAGCAATTAGTTACTAATGCACAACCCTGGAAGTGTGGAGACACCTATGCGGGACCATCCAAGAGTCAAAAGCTCTCGAGACACCTCTCAAACCGCAAAAATTGACGATTGTGTGTTGTTCAACTGTAAAGTATCATCGGTGAATTAAATAGTGTGTAAGGAGGAGAGTGCTTCATATTACCAAACTAAAGCACTCTATTACACATCCATTTATATAGCTACTATTAAAGATAAGGCCAGGTTATGTTGTGACGCCAGGGGGAATGGTTTGATTTAAGTGTCAGGATGAATATTCATAAATTGCTTCAATGAAGACCTCACATTGATTAAACCTTTTCTAATGGCTAGTATCGTAGTGAAAGCCACAATATAATTAGATTAGTGTGACTTTGAGAAGTACTTTGAGACATTGCCCACATTGGAAATGAAGATGTGCAGCCCGATAACGGTGTAATTGACAACGATGAAGATGGATGGATCCAGGCGACTCCTGAGCTCTTTCTTCTGCCCAAAGCAAGGGAGCCTTCAGCAGCACCCCGTGCACACTGAGGCGAGATTTGATTAGCTTCAAAAGCCTTTTCTTCTTTTCCTTTCTCTTTCAGAAAAAACGCTCCGTGCCTTGGAACCAGTCTCAGAGTCCAAAAACGAACAAAAGAGGTTTCAGCATGAATAGAGGAGGCTCCATTTTTAACCACAATTCAGAGGCAGTCATTTATAAATGACTAATTATATCTAGATATATCAAACTTTCAAGTACTGTTTTATTGTAAAAGTAAAAACCCTTCACTTTCATGTTTTACTTTTTATACAAATGTCTGACGCCATGCTGGTGTGTAAAAATTACTACTATATGTTTCCAATTCTTTCAGTCTTCTTATCCATTAGCTTGGTGTTCACATATACATATGAAATAAAATTATATAATTGCAAAGTCTGTTAATAGCATAGATGTTATGTGATGTTGTGTTTCTAAAGTTCCTACAGTAACAACTCTTGATAGGTCTATGCAGCTGAATGCTGAAATTTGGGTAAATTTCTGGCACATTTTGCATGTAATTTGTAGCAGGGATGGGGACTCATCTGTGACTTGGAACTTGAGACTTGACTTGGACACGTTCTCGAAAGACTTTTCATGACTAGAGATTTGTGAGTGTGAATGTGCATGGTTGTTTGTCTGCATGACGAAAAATATGTCATGAAGAAACATAAAATATATACAAGTATCATCAGGCAATTAGACCGGGTGCTAATTGCACCATTGATTAGCCCCTCCCAGCTAATCAATGGACCTGTGCCTGCAGCTCTGGCCATCGTGCTTTCAGCTCGCGGTTAGCTTTGATTCTTTCGTAGCTGTCAGAGTGGCCTCTGCTTTTCGCCAGTCCCTGATAAGTTTCTCACTCACTCCAAACTTTCTGCAGCTCGATTACTGTTTTTGGCCACATATTTTATAATCTTCAGTTTAAATTCTGCTGTAAAGCTTTTTCTTTTGGGTGGCATATTTGTGTTCTCTCAGTCTTTATGTTTTACTGTAATTTTTTCGGTAGCAGTGTCTAGCTGTCGCGAGTGCAGATGATGCCCTGTTGCTGTCATAGATGACTACGTGTATTTTTGATATACAAGTTGCTTCGAAATAAAAGTCGCAGGACCAGCCAAACTACTAAAAAAAAAAAAAAAAGTGCCACTTAGTCTGGAATATACGGTAGGCTAATTCCCTAAATGCGGTCACCTTTGTGTAGTTATTCACATAAACAATAATTTTGAGCAAAATATCTTATTTGCACATAAAATACAAAAACTAAACTCAGAAGAATTTACATAATGACCATACACTGAAATATAATTTACATTTATTCCTATTTACATTCAGATACTGGAGGTGGTGGACTCTTCATTTGTATTTGTGGCCACGCAGATCATCAGCTAACGTCAAAATTCATATTTTTTTCACATTTCAATAATGTCTTTATATTATACTCATTATGAATTAAGAAACCTTTTATTTATTCTTGAACTTCCACATATATAAAGCGCCCGAATGTACCAAATTATGTAAATTCTTTCTTTTTTAATGAAGCTTATTTTCCATTCAGATCAGCCTGGTTTTGCTTTATAGCAGTCTATTCACATTTATTGGAGCAAGAGGAGCAAAGAAGTCTGCATTGTCATAAAAAAATCTCCTTCAAGCACCTGTGACATTACCTTCCTGTTGTGCTATCACTGTGAAAGGCAGTGACATCTGACATCTGTGATAATGAATGAGGTGACAGTTAAGCAGCAGAAGCAAAGCTAATGTCTGATCAGACTTTTGGTTTAATAAGATTTTGGAACATCCAGAGAAATGTCAATCTGCACTTTTCTTTGTGCAGATAAATTGCTTCATTCATTGCATTGCTACGTTTAACAAGCCACACTGAAATGAAAGACTTGTTAAAGTTTATACAGTCTCAGAGATTTTAGGAAAGTGTCATAAATCTGTGAATGTGAATGTGGTAATGGATGCCATTTCCTTTTTACTGTCTCCTCCCAATTCATCACAAACCAAGTAATTATTATCATTGCAAAGTGCACAAATAGGCACCTGATGTTACCCTTGTGAGCAATCAGCTATAATGTCTTCTAATATCATTTCAAGGTTCTCCCTTTATGAGTGCTGCAGTACAAAAGACCTACACACACAATGGACTTAATTCTCAGCCGTTTTTAGTGGTTCTGAACTTTTGGAAGGTACCAGCAAACCATGTGTAGAGTTTGTTTAAATGAGGAGAGCACATTAATATTTCTGTCATTGTCAGACTACAACATGAATGCATTTTATGGACTGTTTTCACAAGTGTTTTAAACATGGGAATAAATGAGAAACATAACTTGATTTATCTTAATCGTCAGGCACTTTTAAGATGTCAGTGGGTTGATCAAATCGACTGGATATGCTAACAAACACCGTTACAGATTACACTGACAGCGTCATGAAGGTGAGGTGGCCATCTTTTAGTGTCAGAGGTCCCTAATGTACCTGTAAGCCACTTGGACTCATCAGAACCTTATTGAATTATCATACACGTAAGTGGCTTCATTTCACTGGCAGAATACTTGAACAATTTTCAATCTTTTGTTTCTTAAAAAAATTCTGTAAAAAGCAATACATCCCCTGGCTGTCGGAATGCCGATATAACACATAATAAAATAACATTCATGGATCTCCCTTGCAGACAGTGTGTTAGGACTGAAACACTGGTTCACTTTTGTCCTGCACTGCTACAGGGCTGTGATGTTGTGCAACAAGTGTTTTGCCGACTGTACACAACTGTTTTAACAGAGCGGGAGATGTACGTATGACCCCAGTGTATGCAATGGATATTAAAATTCACTAAAACCTTGTAAAACCTTTAAGTCTTCGTTCTTAGTCTTACTTAGATATACTGTAATAGTTACACGGGGGTTAAAAATAAAGAAAGAGATGTTTTGTGTTGTTGTTGTTGTTATGTTTTCTGTTGAGTTTGCTGTTGGACCATTAACCTTACTGGTACTGCCATCGCTCACCATGCGGGAGAACTGAGTTTAAGTTGTGGTTTTATCAGGAAGGGTGTCCGGCGTAAAACTTGTCCCAAATCACTCATTTGGATCAGATCACGCCGATGTGGCGCCCTCAGGTCTCACGTGAGCTCACCTGTAGAGGACTTGCCCGCTCGTATTATACATTTGTTGTAATCACTTCATCACAGATAGGACAAATTGTCAAACGGTTATGATGTTAAAAATCATAGTGATACTCCTTGAAATTCATCCCTCATATTACCTGACGGGCCTTATGTTATGTTTGAGAACCGAGTATAAAACAAAAGCAACATTGGTTTGTATCTTAGCAAAAGCTCAGAAGTAGTACTGTATGGAAGTATTTCTGTGCCACCTGAGTTTGAATACAAATTTTTAAGATTAGATTTCTAGCACTGAATTTTTTTTTGCCCCTGAATTTTATTTTGTTAAAATAAATTCAGTGTTAAAAAAAAATTGTTGTCTTAAAATATTCAGTTTTTCAAAATTCAACACGCAAAGAAATTCAACACCCCAAAAAATTCAGTGTAAAAAAAAAAAAATCAACATCTCAAAATAATAATAAAAAAAATAATAAATGTATTTTAAATGTTTAATACAAACAGCAAATAAAGTAAACAGGCTCACTGCAGCACCATCACCTGAGTTTGCTGCCATGGCCGACCGGTCCGTCTTACTATCTGGGTGGGTGTCACATGACCAATGGAGCGTAACGTGATTGGCTGGACGTTTGCTGAATTGAGACAGGGATCGATTGCTTCTCCCTGGTGACCCGGATGTTGAGTCTGGTTCTTTTTACACTGAATTTTTTTACACTGAATTTTTTGAGGTTGAATTTTTTACACTGATTTTTTTTTTTAGAAATTGAATTTTTTTACACTGAATTTTTTTGAGATGTTGATTTTTTTTTTTACACTGAATTTTTTGGGGTGTTGAATTTCTTTACATGTTGAATTTTGAAAAACTGAATATTTTAAGACAACAATTTTTTTTAACACTGAATTTATTTTAACAAAACAAAATTCACAGGCAAAAAAAAAATTCAGTGCTAGAAATCTGATGTTTTTTAAAATTCAAAGTCTGATTTTGATGCTGAAAAATTTCAATCTTAAAAATTCGTATTCAAACTCAGATGGCACAGAAATACTTCCATAGTACTGATAGTTATTCAAATTCGATAGATTGTTTTCACTCAAAAAGAGGCAGGGACATTAAGAAAAGGCAAAGGGCCCAATCTTTCGCCAGACCTCCTAAAGCCGCTATTTAGGGTTAGGGTTAGCAGCTAGCGGGAGGGGCGTTCCCCCGCAAAGAACGCAATCTTCCACCTTGCTAAACCCACTTGCAATCCTACTTGCCTTTAAGAGCAGGTTGTGCTACCTGAAAACCGCTATCCACAAACCGCTATGGAGCGTCTTTTCATCCAGATCGGAGCAGCTCTTGTGCGCAGCTCATCTGGGACTCTGCTGTAGAGCTTCCTCCTTTTCCCTCCTCCTCCTCTGCACTGATATATACATAAAAAGATTTTTACACAGACAATTCATATCGGCTACCTGAAAGTCCAAGATAGTTGGTGCGCTCCCCCGCGTTATTTATTTATTTTATTGGTCAGGAAAATGTCAGGGATGGAACTAATGTTTGGGAATTAAACTAATTTTCAACTCTGGCCCATTTTCAGGTCACACAAAACAAATTGCACTTCCATAGTGATTCGACAGAGACACAGACTGACTTGGAAGCAGACCTTCCTCTCTCTCTTCTTCTTCCTCTGTGAGACCAGCTTTTCTGCGGTTCCTTCTCTGAAACCAGAGTATCGATCAAAGCTGAACCTTGAACATGAACAAAGACGGTAAGGAAGCTGCGGCACCATTTTAAAAAATTGTTCAGTGCATTGACTTCTCAGATTTCTCAAACCAGAATTCTCCCGACACTTCAGCATGATTTCACCATTATCTAAACAACGGCTATTACAAAACGTCTTCTAGACTTTTTCAGAGTGCTTTTTACTGGATATTAAATTGTGCCCACTTGAAGCAAAACGCGGAAAACTGAGGAGAAAAAAACAGAACAACAACAACAAAACAAGCAAAGCATTCACATCCCAAATAAATAAATTCAATGCAGAATCAACTGGAAAAGCACTCGGAGAGCACAGACCTCCGCCAAGTGTAACAATTCCCTCATATAGCGATTTACAGATTGTGATAAAATCCACGTTCTGGATCAGATCCGGATCAGCCTTTGAAATTTGATATAGGTTCCCATTGTCAATCCGTGAGTCAAATTTCATGAGTTTTGGGCAATAATTAACGGAGATATTGAGAAGCAAAATTTTCAGCCCCATTGACCGCAATATTATTGAAAATTTGAAAGTGATCCAGAATCCAGGATTTCTTCTGGATCACACCCAAAATTAAATCAGTTCTTCCTTTTCACATTTCCGACAACTCCGGGAAATTTCATAAAAATCCATCCATAACTTTTTGAGTTATCTTGTACACAGACAGACAGACGCCACATAAAACATAACCTTCTTGGCGGAGGGTAAATATCTTATAATCAACATTTCATGCGAATTTTATCTCATTTGGGAAAAGCACAGTGGTGTCAATTTTAATTTCTTTGCTATTTATTTCTTTTAAAAAAAAGCAGTCTGATGAAGTTATCTGAACAGTTTGAGAAAACTGTTTGAGAAAGTTTTTTTTACTTTCTTTATTAACGATGTATGATTTTTTTCAGAGAGAATAGCGAAGAATAGTTCCACTTCACATCTGCATTGTAATTGATACAGTTGCTACAGTCTTGTTTGGATGGTGCCTGTAAATTGTTCTTCCTCCAAAGGAGGCCCATGCCAGGAAACTTTTAAGACCCACTGTGTTGCAGTTTAATTTAGTTCTCGGATTGAGGAGTGACTATTTATTAATCTTATTTGCCCAGCATTAACTATAAACAGGGGAAACCCGAGTACTGAGAAAGTCCATCCACTGGGTGGCAGCACCAGTAGAAACAGGTCGTTACTGCTCCCACTGACCCATAAGACGCCAATTTAACGCGAGGGTGAGGACTAAACAGGGAGAATATCGACATGCTGAACCTCACAAGAAATGCCAGGCTATATAACCGTCAATTTAGAAAAGGAACAGATCAACAGTGACTGTGAGAATAGTGGTAATCCTGCCGACTTCTAATGGAATAACTGGAGGAAGCCATAGGAGAGAAAGACATGTGTCTGCAAAGACCCGGAAGAAAGTGAGTCCTGCCACCTTAGAGGTAAAGGTCTGCCAGTAGTCGGGTTCCCACCATTAATGTAACTAATTCAGAATATTTCAGTTGTTGTCTTAACTGTATAGTCAATTCAATTCCATTTACTTTACTTGTAAAGCTGCATTTCACAGCAAAGTAACTTCAAGGTACTTTAACAGGAAAGAGATAATAAAGTCACATACATGCAAGAGGAACATGCACATGTCATCAATGACATATCTGTGTATGCTACTGTATTTGTGTTTCTTCAGAAAATGTTAACAGTGTTATTCTACAGAACAATATCACACGCAACATTTGATGTTGGATACATTTTATTCCATCAAGTGCACAATGTGTGCATTTTTTGTTGTTGATGATCGTATCAAACAACTCATTTTTTTTCCCCTCCAAATCAACGCTGACCAGGATAATTACAGGTTCATGCAGCGTGACGAAACCAAGCCCGTTTCCAAGTCACACGCTTGGCCTAATTGCAGGGTTGCTGTGCGTGGTGGAGAAAGGGGAAAGGTGTTCTACCTGCTCCTGTCATTCATCAAAACTGCAGTTGCATAGACACAAAGGGGGGGGGGGGGGGACAAATGGCTGAGTTAACTGCTGGTGCTCACTCCTTCCCAGCCTCACTTGGATCTCTTTGAGCCATAGAGGGTCATAAACCCAGTCAGGTCAGAAGATGGGGGATGGTACTGTCTGTTGAACTTGAGAGACGGACATAAACTGTGTCGTATCACACCACAACCTTGTGTCTGTTATTGTTTCTCGGCGGTCTGCTTTCCCGCATTCACCCACACATGTGCTCCCTATGGACTGGCAGTTTAAAAAAAAAAAAAGCCTGAAACAACCAGTTTGCAGTTTGAGATTGACCTGAGATGCTTGAAAAAGCCTCTGCATCAAATCCAGCACATGTCAATTTAAGTGAAACCTCTGAAGAGAAAAGAGAGGGCGCCACGCTCAGCAGCCGACGTGCAGAAACACGCTGGTCTCGCAAGGTTGCAAGCCCCTCCTGGAACTGTGTCAGTACACAGACCTTTTAAAACCGGTTATTCCCACAGATTACCTGGCAATTACAGTCTGGAAAAAAAAAAAAAGAAAGTTTGTTGCAACCTCTTTGCATTTACAACACCATGTCTCGAGAGCAGCAATGTCATCAGTCACTGGCTGCCTTGAGAGCAAGATAAATCAGGGATAAACGCTCCCTGTCTCGTGTTCCTGGTAAATTCCCTTTCAGTGGAGGCATTTGAGGGCTTTTTGCCACTGATGCTTTTCAAGAATGGAGGCAGGCTTTGTTTTCATCACCGCCTCGCTCTTGTACTACTTTTGATAACTTTTCTCTCTTTGGATGACATGAAAGAGCAAATGAAGCAATCAGGGCTCCTTCAAAGGAGGGAGCCCTGCACAAGCAACCATGCAATATTAATCCAATTTGCGGAGGTGGTTTGGGTTCCAGGCCAACTCTTCCTGGGGGGACGTCTCCATTACCTCTGCCAGGTTATCTCCCTAACCTAGAATTCTCCATAAAAAAATAATAATAATAATAATCCAGCTCAGAAGTTACTCTGGTTTCCTAGTTTTTACTAATTTCTCTCTTCCACTCTTCAAGATTGTCTGTTGTATTACTGATAAACGACACTCACTCAACTCAGTTTTTAATGCTTCAAGAGAACCTTTCATGACAGAAAAGACACCTCATGCACATGAGTGAGATATCTTTACCATGTGACACATATTTGGAGAAGACATCAAATTGCACAGTATTGTAGCTTTAGAGTTTAAAACCATGGCAAAGTTAATCTGGAAGAATTAAAAAAAACATTAGTCTGTTTCAGTTCCTTATATCTGATTCCTTCTCACTTCTCAATTACACTCATTCATAATGAAAAAGGCAATTAAATTGTTCTGTAAGGTAATAAAAAAAAAGATCCAGTCTTGTATTTATCGCTACTGGAAAGTACCCAATCTGTTTAAATTATGAAAGTCAAGGAATGGCTTTGTAAAGTTCCTCTGACTGTCCCCGTAATATATATACACCCGGTAATATACTCTGTAATATATACATACATATATATATATATATATATATATATATATATATACGTGTGTGTGTGTGTGTGTACAGCATCTCACCTTGCACTGTCTTACCATTTTTATCACGACTTTAGTTTTAGTCTGAAAACATTTTGGCCATTTATATGGCAAAGAAATCACAGATTAAGAATTTTAAACACACCAGATGGGTAACTTGTTCCAGAAAACCATTCGGGAATTTGTTTTGGAAATTGCTTGAAAAAGGCAGCCACTTTTAAGAAGTATTTGGCAGATGACTGGATGAACCATCTGTCTGTCACGGGCTGCTGTCAACCAGTCAGCTCAGCAGAGTGGAGACAGTTGGTTATTTAAATTTTATCAAACCTCTTCTCAAGGCAAGATCTTTGTGTAAGACCAGTTTCATGCTAAATTGTGAGGGAAAAGTCATCTTGTTTGTGCGGATGGACGTACAGCTTTTAGAAATAATGTACAGTGGTACCTCTACTTACGAAATTAATTGGTTCTGGAAGGAGTTTCGTAACCTGAAAATTTTGTAAGTAGAGACGTGTTTTCCATGTAAATGCACTAATCCGTTCCAAGCCCCCGGAAAATTCAAACATATGTTTAAAAAAAAATTATGAATAATACATGAAATGACATAGAAACCTGTAAGAAATACATGTTAGAACTAGAAAAGCACTCGGAGAGCGCAGACTTCCACCAAGTGCAACAATTATCGAAAATTTGAAAGTGATCCAGAATCCAGGATTTCTTCCGGATCACACCCAAAATTAAATCAGTTCTTCCTTTTCACATTTCTGACAACTCCTGAAAATTTCTTCAAAATCCATCCATAACTTTTTGAATTATCTTGAACACAGACAGACAGACAGATAAACGCCGCCAAAAACATAACCTCCTTGATGGAGGTAAAAATTGTTCATTTACCTGGGTTGCTGGGTTACGCTCATACAGGCAAGGGGCCCTACTAGCCAATGGGATGCCAGGAAGATGCTAAGTGATAGCCAATGACAGAGCAGCTCGCAGGCTATGTTTACGTTCTGTAAACTTTGGGAGCTGCGAGTAGTAGCGCTACTGTATTTTTGTCTTTCGTATCCTGAAATTTCTTTCATTACAAGAAGCAATATTTTCCCGTTGAGGCGTTTCGTAACCTGAAAATTTCATATGTAGAGATGTTCGTAAGTAGAGGTTCCACTTTATTTCTGTGCTTGCACCATGCATGTGCTTTTTGCGGAGAGTGGACCTCCCCACCAGGTAAACCATAAAAATATAAGTGATCAGAAAGTGGGGTTGGAATTTGACCGGCGAATGAAGTTTCATGCAAAAGTCTTAAGCCTTGGTCACACAGGCAGCAGAAGCATCAGTGGTTGGATTTTAGTCCAATCTCAGGTTTCCCAAGGAGCTTTTCGAAAGTGGAATGCTTGCATCTTCACGTTGAGATGACAAGTTGATCCGAAAGGTTTCGAGATAATGTGAAATAAAATGTGGTTTTTGACCTTGAAACTGAACTTATCCTCAAACATGTTTAAAATATCTTCTGAAACCCAATAATCAAACTGTGAAACAAGCTGGAGCCGGAACAACTGACTAGAACACACCAAGAACAAGACAAGTTCTCTCAGCTCTTCTCTTTGAGTTATTCACAAATGGCTGTCAAAGCAAACATGCTGCGTGTCACGTTTTAAAATCTGCAGATGACTCTTAAACTCATGACTGTGATCATTTCCCAGATAAAAGATCATTTGTGTCTGTCAATGTGGCCAGAGATGAAAACATATTTTAGGGACAACCCTTGAGTCTTGTCTCCTACAGTTGTAAATACTGAACTTTGACACTCATGTAGTCGGGTAGTCTGTAAGAAAGCCAACCAACGCTGTTTTAAGGCTGACTAGTCTTCCATGAGAAAGTTTAATTCATGTTTTACTGAATAAGCTCTTACTTTTTCCTTTCTTTGCTCGTTTGGGTCGTTAAAAAAACATGAACAGGTTGCAGAGAATCATTAAGGTGTGCAATAAAACTGCAGGACTAACCCTGTCTGACCTTCTTGATCTCTGTAAGGTTAAATCTTTAAGCAAAGCCCAGTCCAGTCGGACCGACTCCAGCAGTCCACTCTGGAGTTCTCTTTCCTCCCATCAGGCTGAAGACTTGTCCAGCCAAAATGAAGAACCAGTAGACAGAAAAAAATCTTTGTCCCTGCCGCTTTTGAGTGTCTTAATGAGTAGTTTAATGTTAGTTCTTGTTTGATCATTGAGTCGGGATAAAAAAGAAATCTTGAACTTTAAACCATCTGTGGTTGTCGGTTGTTATGAGTGCCACTCATTACAGTAATCCCTTACACTTCGCGGTCTCGGGAGTTGCGGTCTCAGTACATCGCGGAGGTTTCAAAAATATTCATAAAAAAAAAAAAAATTTGAAAAAAAATTTGGAAAAAAATTCAAACGAAGCACGAAGGCTGAAGTGAAACACATCATATCAAGAACGAGTCTCAGGAAGCAACAAGAGCTTAAACGGGATGCCACATGAACAAAAATCGAGGCCTGTGATTGGCTGCTACGACAGACATTACTGTGCCGTCGGTTGTCTGTACGCTGATTGGCTGACACGCGTCCCCCCATCTCCCATCTCTTGCTCTCGTGAGACAAAGGTTTAGTGCCGTTTTAGAGTCAAAATGAATCCCAAAGGATGCCGCCCATCGCCAAGTGCCTCTGGAGAACCGAAACTTAAGCTTATATTTCAACATAAAAAAACTAATTTGTGCTGCTTTAAATGCTAATTAATGAATCCAAAATGGCAGCTGGTCGTACACCAGCAGAGTTTCTATTGATATTTGACAGCATCAACAAAAACATCCTGTTAATGCAAAGCGTGTTTGAAACTTGCAGAGGATGCCTTTTTGTCTTCGTGAGAAGTTGCAAGGACGTGAAAATTAACAGCTCTTGTCCACAAGGCCTCTTTAAAGGGACTGTATCCCAGTAGCACAGGAAGACTCTCGAGTTGCACCATCAACAGCATTAAATATTTAATCACGTCTGTCACAGGATCTCACTTCCTGACATTGACATCAACCTCTACACGATGAGCTGCCAAGTGCTTCTGTTACATCGCCTCTCACGCTCCAACTCTTCCTCAAGCACCTCACCTCACAGATCAAATAGAACCTCAGAACCTCAGCGCACAAACAAAAAGCCAACAAGCGGCGTTGAGTGACTAATTTATCACTTTCACAGGGGTGGGCAAATGTTAATCAGACTAAGAAGTATGAAGTATGACTAAAGCTCTGCAAAGATGCCTAGAGATTTCTGCAACGAGCTCTCTGAGGGCTTTTTGCCTCGCTGTCACCTGAGCAACCGCCTTGGTGACAAACTCCACCCCGAGCATCAGGGACTCCGGGGGCCCGGTCCCAGCGGTGGAGCCGCTGTAAATAGCGAGGCTTTCTCCCATGTGTCCTTATTCCTGTTGTTGATTTTTACTGCGGGAGAGAGAGAGAGTCAAAAGGCTGCAACAAAATAAGCCTCCGCCAAGAGAGGGGAAAAGAAAAGCTGCACATAACATGAAAGTTCTCTGGAAAGCGTGGAGCCATTAAAATGCAAGGCACCCTGAAGTTAACCCGTTTGCACAGCTTTCTCATTCCACCTGTTTAGAGCATACCGAGAGGATAAACACTATTTTTTGAATTCATGAACATTTATTTGCCCTTGACATTTTTGGACACTTATATTTTATTCATTGGGTCAGATTTGAATTTTAGTAATCCCATTGTTTTCAATCTACCGTCATATATACAGCAGTCCTTAAATCCCCATCATTTTTTAATTACAACTCAACCAGTTTAATATCACAGCCTGATTAAAACATTAGAGGTTCAGCAGTAATTGCAGATCAGGTGGCCTGGGATGTGCCGAGTAAATTATTCCATTTCAGGAACATAGTCACACCTACACAATGCATCACTGTGAAAAATTTAACAGCAGCTATCTGTTCTGGAGTAGAGATTTAATGGGTGATTTTTGTAAGGCCCTGCCGGACATTATATTGTCTGGGAGTGAGTTAGGATCCTCCGCTGAACTGAGTGGGAGCAGGGTTTGCGCCTGTTCTTGTGTAAAAGCAGTGGAACAAATTCATTTACAGCTTCTTCAAGACATAAAAATATTATTTACTGTTTTTACAAGTTTTTTTTTTTTTTTTAAGTTTAAATCATATTTTACCTCCGCCAAGGAGGTTATGTTTTTGCCTGCCTTTATCTGTCTGTCTGTGTACAAGATAACTCAAAAAGTTATAAATGGATTTTGATGAAATTTTCAGGAGTTGTCAGAAATGTGAAAAGGAAGAACTGATTTCATTTTGGGTGTGATCTGGAAGAAATACTGGATTCTGGATCACTTTCAAATTTTCGATAAAATTGCGGTCAATGGGGCCGAAAATTTTGTTTCTCAATATCTCTGTTAATAATTATTGTCCAAAACTCATGAAATTTGACTCAGGGATTGACGATGGGAACCTCTATCAAATTTCAGAGGCTGATCCAGATCTGATCCAGAACGCGGATTTTATTGCAATTGTAAATCGCTATATGGTAGAACTGTTGCGCTTGGTGGAGGTCTGCGCTCTCCGAGTGCTTTCTATTTATAACTTCTCAAGCCTTTATTGAAGGCACCCATTATACATTCATGATTCTTTATCAAGAAGAAAATAAAGTTGGAGTAAAGCGTTGGTTTAATGCCCTTATGGCAACAATGACTTCAAAATAGCGCTTTTGGTTCATAGCGAATTGTTGACTGTTTCTGTTTATAGGATGTCTGGTGGAAATGACCATCTTGAGGTCATTCCAGAGCTTCTCTATGGGGTTAAGGTCTGGAATCTGAGTGGGCCACTCCAAAAGGTGGATTTTCTTCTTTAGAGGCCAATATATAGTGGATTTACTTTGATGCTTCGATACTGCAACATCACCCAGCTTCTACTCAACTTTTGTTGGCGGGCAGCAGCCCTGACATTATGAACATTGGATATTTTGGTAAATTCAAAAGGTCCGGGAGCTGAGGTAACTGATGAAACAGAAGTTTCATCAGTCTATAACACATTTTCGTACAAGTTTTGGTAAATTCCCTTTAAAGATAGTTCAATGGTGTACATTATGTCTCCAGTTTCTTAGAAAAAGTTGCTTTTTCCCTTTGTTCCAGACATATTCTATGCCTATATACACACCAGGCACACCACAATTTTTTTTTCTTTTCCAGGTAGAGCAGCAGCCTCCTCCATGGACACCTTGCTTGTTCAATGTTTTATGAGTAGTAGAATAATAAAGATTTTTTTTACTGACGTAATATATACTTTGTTAACTCTTTGCAATATCTGAGCATCAGATAGGATATGAACTCAAAGAAACTCGGGACAGCGAGTTTCAGCAGAAAAGTGCCTGCACTGCCATCTAGTGGTGGGTACTGTCATTACAGCGCAATGCAAACAATAAAGCGCAACTACAACGCTGGATTCACAGGGGTGTGTTGTAGCAACGCACAGGGGGTCGGCGTTGTTCACGTTTGTTGTCATATAAAAAATTTCTTCCTGCTCGCTACACAAATAACTCTACTTGTGCTTTGAATTAGTCCCGCCTACAACTGTTAGCTGCAACTCGATTGGCTGACGCATGCATTGAAGCGGGAAAAGTTGACAATTACTCAAGTTTTGAAGGAGGCAACCTGACCAAAGGGACGCAGGGAACCCACATTTCAGTTTGGCAACGGATGACGTCACCCCATTCAAAGTCTGTGGTGACGGACGTAGACGACACGTAAAACGTGTGAATGTGAATCCAACGTGAATGTTTACGTGTGTACAGTGTGAGTCGTCTTTCCACATAATGCTTACTGTCTCTATTAAACAATGCCATGAGTGCATCTGTTTTACATCAAGCTTAAAAGTTATGATTATCTGACGACATTTTTATCTTGAAGATGATGGTTGATTTTAAAAATGTGTCGAAGACTCCCGAACCAAGTTTTAATGCCTTCAACTATCTCAGTCTTGGTTCTTTTGTGTGGTTGCTCCAGATCGATAATTTGATCCTCTGAGACAGATACTTCTTTCCACAACCGAAGGATTGTTTAAGGAATGTGAAGCTTCTCACTGCATCAGTTCGGGTTAAATAAATTATTGCCAGCTGAAAGATATTAATCCCTCCCTTTTTCAAAGAGAGGCTCTTGTTAGCTTAATTAAAGGAACATTCAGGAGTTTAAACAACCCTGAGTCTATTATTAGATGGTAAGGAGTGTAAATGTTTGTTAGGGATCAAAAAAAAGGCCTGATTGAAGTGGTTTTGACTGAGAACAGAATATGTTTGCAGCATAATTGCAATTAAAGTTAAAGCGCGCATGGCAATCAACCCACATCAAAATGAATTATTACAGGGCTCTATCAAGACTCAAAAATGTTATTCCGCTGATGCCACGTGAATGGGATGCCTCTCCGGTTTTCTTCAAAAAAACAGCAGCAGAATTTGCTTCTCCTCTCATTTATTCTGAATTGTGCAGCGCAGTCAACATCCTCCAGCTCCTGAAAGGTCCACATTGTGGACACGTCTCACCACAGAGCTTTACACTTGGCGCAGACCGAAGCATGTTTGCATGCCTTAAAGGAAATTTGCTGCTGGAAATGAAACTGTCTGTTTGGGAAACCCATTTGATTATTTGCATTGTGATAATGAGCTGAGAGTGATTCATAACTACACACCTGTTTCGAACGTGCTGACGACTCCAATAAGACGAGCGAGAATTCGATGCTGCTGATGTTCTGACTCATCTTATTATAAAAGCGTAATCATCTACACTTTCGGCTGCCAATTTCTTATCTCTGCGGAGCCATAAAACTGGAGCGGCATAAAAACAGAGGCAGTGGCAACATGTGGCCTATATACGTCAGCAAAAACAGTGAGAGACGAGCGGAGCGGCTTTGATCTCACTCTTAAGCTCTACACCTGGAATCAGGACAAGTTTAAGGGTGGAAGAATGAAAAAGAAGCCTCTTAGAGATGAACGCCACTAACTGTCACTTAGCATCGCGCCACTTAATCTCTCTAAAATGCCCCCAACACAAACCTTTCAATATATTTATAGCTCCTTTGACAAAGTGCTCACGCAGAATGTAAAGTTAAGCACCACATTACGTCCTCCCTGCAGCAAGCTGGCTATAAAAAGGACATTTGACCAACAGCCTCCTGCTGAGAACTCATCTGAGGGCGTATTTACTTAATTGTAAGGCGTGGTAAGGAAAAGATGACTTTTTATTATGCTCTGATATGTAAAATCTTTGAATGGAAAGAAGGCATGTTTTCTTATTCAAGTGTAAAATGTATTGATTGCACATTTGGAGAGACTGCATTGTAATTTCACTCTCAAAATTACTCAGGATGAGCAGCTCTCAAATGCTTTATGTTTGGTGTTTGTGACAGATTGTGTAGCACCAAAGTCTGAGAATTCATATTTTTAAAAGCATAAAAATGAAAAGTCTTTTTTTTAATTTTCAGCTTTTCAGTATCACCTCTACTTTCAGGTCCATGCCTGCACCAAATCAGCCCAGTCACTCTGAACGGACTCAATCTTTCTTAGAGATCTGTTCAAGTCCTTCATCTTTTTATTTGTAACTTTATTCTTTTGTTACTGAAATATAAAACCAAGGATGAAGAACTCGACTACCTTTCCTCCCACCGATATTATGTTGTCCTGCTCCATAAAGAAGACGATTTCAGACCATCCAGGACTTCACTTTCTCAGCCCACTGTTTTTACTTCTACTGCACACTTAAAGGAAAATTATGGAGATAAATGAAACATAGGACTGTTATCAGGTGCAAAGGAGAGTTAACTTTTATTAGGAATCACCACGACTTGAATTGAAGCAGTTTTGACTGAAAATGAAATATAAGTTTACAGCAAACTGGCCAGGAGGGGAGGGCAATTTACACACATCAGAAGAATTACCATTTTAAGAGTCAAATATGTCATTCCACTCAAGTGATAGTGTGACAGGGACTCTACAGACAAACTAAGGTCTTTTTAATTTTGTATTTGTACAAAAAGTATAGAAAAGAGGTTCCAAGAAAAGGTGCATAAAACTTCAGTTGTAAAGTTGGAAGTCAATGAGGACTGACCCACTTTTGGAGCCAGCCCCTAGTGGCCATTCAAGGAACTGCATGTTCTTGGACTTCGTTAAGTTGGTTGTTCATGTGTTTCCAAACACAAACAGAGAATGAGAGAGACAATCGCAGGACAATCAAAGATGCCACCTGACCAGGTAAAACGATAGGATTCTTGTACAAATATGAACGTTTTTGATGCGTAACATAGTTTTGTAAAGTGAACGCTAGGGGTGGAACAGTTACTGGTATTACGGTAAAGCACTGTGAAATTTTGATTACCGTTCATGTTTGACTTCATCGCATTATCGCGGTCGATTACCGGAATATGTAATATTAGCCTCATTCAAGTCTCAGTGTCTCGTGTGAATATGTAGCTTGTAACATCAGCACCGTAACGTAAGCATGGTGGAAAGTGGACAATTATCAAAGGACGAAATCCGAGATCTGGACATAGTTCTTTCTTTTTTTTCTTTTTTTTTAAGAATGCAGAGGGACAACTGGTGGTGGACAATTATCCTGTCTTGTTTATATTTTATTGTAATTTGTACAAAATAACTGTTTCTTTATTTGCGTACTTAAACTTATTTAAGGTTCAGCTTAAAGTCCAACTTTTTTTTAATTTCACGTTGCACTATAATTTTTGTTCCTGATAATCGTTAAAATGTTCATTTAAACTTGCACCAGACAAATAAGCTTTGTTCCTGTAATTAATTTTGAGATAAAATCTCTTTCTGTGCCAGTTGTTTGACCTTTCAATGTGAAAGTTTTATTTTGATAAGATTTTGGCTTCTAATGCTTTTAGTATGACAAGAAAATCACAAGATTTTGTGAAATTATTTTTAATGTATGTGTTTTTTGGAGATTTGTACAGCAATTAAGGAATGCCGCGATAATATCGTAAACCGTGATAATTTGGTCATTATTATCGAAATATCAAATTCGCTATATCGTTAGATAAGTGTGGTTGAAACGGCCGAGATCCAGGGGTCCAAAGGTGCTTTGGTTGGTTTGTGCCGACAGCAGGGACGGGACGACCAGGACGGTGCGATAGCGGATCACAACAATAATCAAATATTCCTTCAAATGTAACTGAAACTGAAAAAAAAAAAACATTTGTGCCACTCTAAGAGTCATAGTTCCTCATCATTTAGGAGAGATGTGAGAGATATGAAAGTGCTTTAGATTCTGTTCGCTCTCTTTCTTTGAAATCCCTTTAAAGCTTTGCTGATGATACAACAAATGTCACCTCTTGCTTGGGCCCTTATCCAGCTGTGCTGCTGGGATCACTGGGAACGTGGCCTGGAGTCATCAGCTGTGGATTACAGCCTGAAATGTGGAGATAAATCATTCATGGACATGACACTCTGGGTCCTGAGTTTAGAAAAAAAAAAAACAAAGCTTTTCAGTCTGCTGAAAGGACTGTTGCATCTTCAGTTAATCTCCTACAAATCTGTGTAATTTATTATTTTCAAGAGCCACAATTAGAGCCCATTATGTTTATTGCTAAAAAAAAAAAGAAGCCTTCTCAATCTGTTGCTCTTCTTTTTGCACTGCAGAGTAGCCAAATCTGAAAATAAAGAACACTATGAATTATGAATGTAAAGCATTTAAAAGCTTCTTTCTTAAACTCAGTGACATCACTCAAGTGGACAGTACTCACCGTAAGTGTGTCTCCAAAGATTAACCACGTGGAAGCATCTTAAGGGCGTGAGTGCAGTGTAAAAATAAATTCAGCGATTCGTCTCATCACGTTGGTAAAGGCACTTTCTGCTCATCTCGAAACGCTGCTGAGTAAAAGCGAGTTTCTGCAGCAGAAAAAAAACTTGTTTTCTGCTGAGAGATATTGACAATCCAGCATGGTTCTCATCCATGGGTTGAAAAACACTGGCTTCTACTAATGATATTGCTCCGGAAAAAGGAAATGACCTGCTTTGCTTTTTTTTTTTTTTTTTTTCCCCATCAAATATTAACCCAGCATCCCTGCCAATAATCCTAATGAAAGTCTTCCATAAATTGGCGCAGCAACCAAAGAAAACACGGATAACTGGGTTGCCACTGACATTGCATCTGCCAAAAGCTGGCGCTGAAATCAGCCGGGGACTGAGAAAACTTAATCAAAGATGACACCAACTCAAGAAATCTAATTTCCAGTCCCCCATGTTTCTGCGATGGCTGTGAGGCAAAAGACTGTATTATCAAAGGAGCGCTGAAGCAAATGCTCAGATGAATTTCTGAATTGCACCACTTCAGGTTACAAGACCTTCAAATCATTTAATTTACTATACTGGATTATTATTTTCCAATTATGTGAATCTCATGTGAAATATCATCATCATCAAGGCTTTGCTGAAACGAATAAAAAAAAAAAAAAGTGTTCCTCCTTTTCCAAAATGGAATAAATCAAGTACGGCGAAGGGGGTGCGTATTGATGGGCTCTGTCTTGAGGCCTGATGCTCAAATGTTAGCAAATTAAATTCAGTGAGTTTTCAGTCCAAGAGCACGAATCTCATTTGATCTGACCACACTGTGAGCGGCGCAAACACCATTATGAGAAGCAAACAACACAGGCGTCGACAATCTTTAAAGGGAATCTGATTGATTTTCTCAGGAATAAGCTATTATCTACAATCAGAGGTGTTCAGAAGAGAAAGGGTCAGCTGAGAGGACGCAGCAGAGGCGAATATATATAAGCCCTGCAATGATGTGACTGGATGCTTTTTTTTTCCTGATTTAAGTGCTATAAACCTGTCAATGACAAAACGGCTTTGCCTTTTTAGAATTTGTTGCACTGAATTTGCCTGTTTCAGGCCGTGAAGTCTAATTACACAACGCAGTGAACAAAAAGAAAGGGAGTAGAGTTTCATACTGGGATTATAATAGGAGAGTGGTTTCTTTTGTAGACTGCAAGGAGAGCAACAGAAAAAAAGGACCACAAGGTGAAACTAAATCAGACTGATCAGTCAGTACGTTGCTGCTGGTAAAACGGCCGGTTGTGCAGTGATGTTATATCGCGAACATAAACCGGATTTTGCCGAAATCAATCACTTTCTCCAAACAGCTAAAATGTGATAACGTCAATGTGTCACCTGAAATCACAGTCATTAAGATAATTCCTTCAATTTTCTGCAAAAATATTTCTAAATAGTCATTTTGAGCCATTAGGCAAATTCAGGTTCTCACGAGTTCGACCTCCCTCATCTGAACGCTTCCAACTGGAAGCTTTTAGCACATTTAACAGGAGCATTATTTGTAAAAGCAGAATTCATTCTTGCTGCAGTGAAATCAGATGCCGTGGGACATTTTGGCCGATGCCAACGTATGGTTTATGAACTACATCATATGAGTTTTGAAGTTGGTTAAAGCCTCGAGGAGCTGAGAGGCTTTTACTTGAGTCTGAACCATCATGGATTTTCTGCCTGTTTGGACCCAAAGGGGGAGATGGCCACTGTGTGTTTTCAGATGATTTGTTTCACTCCACAATATAGTTTGTTGATATGAGATGGTAACTTTAGTGCATAGAATATGCAAGCAAGCATTTTTATTTTTTTCCAAGGGTCCAGGCCCATGCTTTCAGCTGAGAGAGGAAGGAACCAGAGGAACCGGATCACTGTTGGTGCCGGTGTGTTGGACCAGTGTCGTGCAGCAAACGTTCACCAGTGCACTGGTTTTCCTTCCAGAACCATCAGGAACTGTGCAGCCTGGCCAGCTCCCCCACAGCACTGAGCAAGACCCAGATCACCCAGGGAACAAGTGGGTATCCAGGCCCACCACAGCTGTGATTGGGTTTCTGTAGGGTTTTCAGTTGTGGTGCTTCTTCTTCTTTGGTTTTTGTAAAGTAGTCAATTTAATTTTTAGGTTTATTTCTTTTTTTTTCTCATAAAATGTTGTTACTTTAGAACCTAAAAGCAGAGGTGGCTGTCCTAGAACCATTGAAAAAATATATATTTGTGTGTGTGTGATTCTTCCTACTAGCGGTATTGACAAATCCATCCATCCATTTTTGTCATCTTCAATTTTTTTTGACAAGTTGGAGGTTTAAATTCATGAGCTCCGACTGTCTGGGAGGTGTTATGGCCCGAACCCTTCAGTGTACTATGTTCCTTTTCTTCTTCAACTCTTGAATGTGAAATACCATGTGTGGTTGCTGGCCCAGGATTGGTGGGAAGTGCTGCTTTGCCCGTCCCTGACATGCAAACTTGGTGTTACTGTGCCTGGTAATGATTGGCTCTGGCTGCCACTTTTACCGGCTCCTGATGGTGCGGATTGGACGAGGCCCAAAGCATCATAGATGACGATTACTGTCACCTGGAGCTGGTTGATTTAAAAGGAGACTCAATCTGGTATTCAAGGGGAGGTAGGTAAAACTAGCACTCCCCATTTCTTGTGTATTGGATTTTAGTTTAGTTGTTGTTAGTTTTCAGGTAAACCTTTGGTGTTGTTTATTGGTTCTGTGAAACTTCAGTTTCATTTTTTGGAAGTATTTTGTAACAAAGCACTTTGACTCTGTTTTTAACATCTCAGCATCTCGTATGTTACCACCTGGTAGCTGAGCCGGAGTCGTAACAGAGGGAAATGTTCAGTTATCTTATAATGTTTGAGAAATGGGGGAAAGGTGGATGTGAGACTACTGGGTTCATACTGTCTATAGAGCTCCAGCAGTTTTCACTTTGACCAGTTAATTGATTGAAATGTACAGAGATTTGTGGGCTTTTATGGTAAAATGTAGTGCACTATAAGATTATGGTTCTGGTGAGGCGGTTTTAAAATTGTTAAATAACAAGACTTGGCTGCAACTGGAGTACAAGTGAACTTTAATTCTGTTTCTGTACAAGGGAAATGGTCACTTACTCACATCAGTGAAGCAGCTGATGCAGAATGATGAGACACCAAGACACAACGGGTTTTAACGATGCCTGAAATCAGATGAGCCTTGAGAGAAAATTCCCGATGAAGACGGATCACAACTCCAGACCAGAACAGGAGACCACGGTATCAGAAATGGCGATATATCCACATTCCAGAGGTAACATCAGAACAGTTGATACTTACATGTTCAGGGCATAAAAGGACTCATTGACCTCATGGACCTTTTTAAAGGCACCACATCACTATAACAGCTTTACTAATAAAGTAACGGCATCATCTGCGCTTATGCTGATTTTTATGACTTATTGCAATTGATTGTACATCTTAAAGTTGTCTTGGTGGACTACTGCAGCTAGTGGCTCAATGTAGATGGCAATGAGAGAGGAAAAGGTTGGGTATGCTTGTCTTATACTGCTACATAATATACAGCCTGATTTTTAACCTTTTTTTTTTATTTTAATGTTTTAATCCAATTACTGATACAATTGCCAGATCCAATTTTTATATGGTACATTTAGTGAAGCCATTAATTCTAACCACATGTTGGATCATATTGAATAGTCTGTGTGCTATTATGTGCATGTCTACCTCTTGATAAAACCCGTGCAGTTTGAATTATAAATGTAGTGACGGTTTCTCTTCTGACCCACGATGCTTTGCTGGAAATGTTTATCTATATTATTTAGAGCGATGGGGCTGTCACTGAATAGACGTGTGAAATGTCTGTTTTAAAAATGACAGTAATATTTGTGACATTAATGTGATGGAGTTCTGCTGATTCTTCTAGTATATTTGAATAATAGTTGTAGGGTTGTTACTCAGAAGTATCTCTTGAACTCAGCTGGGAAACATCTGGGCCCAGTCATTTTATGTTGTATCAGCATAAGTGCTTTGAGAAGTTCTCCCATTAATAGTTTAATGCCTCAGACTGTTTTGTTAAGTCTACAGTATATTATTGAGGAAAGTATTTATATAATTAAAGTCTGGTTCCTGCCCTGTTGAGTATAATTTGCGGTAGAAGGTTTGAATGGTAATTAAGACACCATCTGGTGAGGTGATGGGTTCCCCTGCTGAGTTCTTGATAGCTGATGTATTTATAAAAAATAAAGAAGTTCCCCTCTTTTGCTTCAGCAGGTTTCCAGGTATTTACCTGACTTATTATATTCAAAATGTTTGTTTTTAATTGCTGTTAAGCTGTATTTCTTATGTCTGACATCTCTTTTATATTTCCTTAGGTAACTGAGCTTCTCAACTGTGGGCGCTTCTGTATGTATCTTCTAGTTATTTTTTTTTTTAACTTTTGTTCATATAAAACCTAAATTTTCTTATGGTATGAATATAAGATTAATTTTCCACGCATTACAGCTTTTGGCGTTTTCAGGTTGGAGTTGGTGGGTTGTTTGGGGTCATTTTAATTCTGTAAAGGATGTCCACTCTTTTCTTGGAGTCAAGGTTTTATGTTTAAGTAAAAATAAGTTGGGTAAAGATGAAGGGGGGGGGGGACATGAATGAATTGCTACCTTGTGAATCTTGCATAACTGATTTGGTGTTTGGAGAAAGTCTGAGGGGGAAAATATAATTCCTTTTATTGTTTGATTTTAGCTGCCAGCAGTCATCAAGGTCAAACTCCTCCATGCCATTTCCACCTTGTTCTAGATCTATTTTATGGATTTAGAAGTGTTAAAATCCCTCCAATTATAATGGTGCAAAGAATTAAGGGAAATAAATCTGTACTGGGTCCATTAACATTAGCTATGGTTGGACTAAATTATTTACTTTTAAGTATTAGAAATACCCCCTCCCTGAATCGCCACCTTAACGTGGTGGAGGGGTTTGTGTGCCCGAATGATCCCAGGAGCTATGTTGTCGGGGGCATTTGCCCCTGGTAGGGTCACCCAAGGCAAACTGGTCCAGGGGGGCGGGCCAGACCAAGCGCGATTCAATTGACTCATATGAAAGAAAGAAAAGCAAGAAGTCGATGTTCCTCACCCGGGTTAGGGTTACCATGGCTCCATCCTGGAGCCGGGCCTGGGGGATGGGCTCGTTTGGGAGCGCCTGGTGGCTCAGCCGGAATGAGCAACATGGGTTCGCCTCCCTGTGGGCCCACCACCCGTAGGGAGGACAACAGAGGTCAGGTGCCTTGGGCAGCACCCAAAAGCGTGGGCCTTGGCGTGCTGACCCCCGGCTGACTAAACTGTTACGATGCCCCCCGAACGCCTCCCTGGAGAGGTGTTTCAGGCATGTCCAACTGGGAGAAGACCACAAGGCAGACCCGGCACACTGGAGTGATTGTGTCTCTTTGCTGCCCTGGGAGTGCCGTGGTGGTCTATCTGAGGAGCTGGGGGGTGGGGGATCTGGGTCTCTTTGCTTAGGCTGCCCACCGCGACCCAACTACAGATGAAGCGGAAGATAATGGATGGATCGAATCATGCATCTACCACAGAGGTGTCAGAAGATGACTTTCAATGGTATGAATATTCTTATTGATAAAGTAGAATGAAACAAATTCTAAAATGCGGGAGGAACTTGTCCCCCTCAAATATAATGGCTGTGATGCCTATGATCCAAGGTCAAAAGGGGTTAATCTCGAGAGCCCTTTTTTGCTTTTCTGATTACTTTCCTTTCTGTTTCATGTTGTGGCACCAGGACTTCCTGCTGGGTCTGGTGGTAGTGGCTGCTGATTACCAACTCTCCTCACCTGTAGTGGGCTCCTGGGCTGTGTATTTAAGCTCCAGCTTTCTAGCTTCCCTCCTCACTGGATTGTTGGGTGTTCTGCACTAGGAAGCCTGCTGGAGCCACCACTTTTATTTATTTATTTTTTTTAAGAATTTTTTTTCTAGGTAACTTAGAGACCCTTAATTATTGTCACCACAACTTGTAAAAACTTCGTATGATAAATGACAGATATTGTCATTACCTTTCTGGTTGCTCGATAGTATATTTAGTTTTTTGGTGGATGGACATGAAATGGCTTGTCATATTTTGTCAATTACCAATTGAATATCGACAATAAAATGCGAAATTTGTTTTTTGCTGGGTCATATGAGAACTAAAATACAATTGTTTCTGCAAATTCTTTATGCACTTTCCTTCTATAAGAGAAGGAGATTGTTCAAAAAGTCTCAGCTACTATTACAAGGGGTCCAAATGAGGACTTAAAATTTGAACTGCACAAAGCAAGTGAAATTTATTTTGGATGTTTAAAATTTATTTTAAAACAAACAGCAATGAATAGACACCTGAAACTGGACCCCATACAGAGTGCACATACAGGACTAACAGCATAAAAAAAATCAGCTCTCTAGCTTCTGCGGTTTCAAAGATACAGCCCCTCAAAAATGGTAATAATTTTAAAAGCGTTAGGAATGTCACGAAAATGGCCGTACGGGCACTTTTTCAAAAATTTATAAATCCGAAATTATTGCTAGTACCAGGCTAATATTGCACAAAGTTACTACATTATAGTCAAAGTTCATAAGAAAAAAATATCAAGCAAATCAGAGATGAGTCATGCGGGAAGGTCCTGTTGAATTGAGGTGGAATGACCCAAGGGAGAGGGAGGTTGTGAGGTTTTTACTTAGTTGACCTGAACTTGGATAAGTGGAAATTAATTGAAGTCTATAATTGTGACAATGTATTGCACATCACGTTGTCTGAGAATCCAGCAGTATCGGAGTGTTAAGTAAAAATGTGAAACTACTGGCTTCATTTGAACATACTTTTTGTCAAGTCTTGTCATGAAAGAGAAGTGAGAGCAGCTTCTTGTTTCTATAGTAATTTTTGTCTTGACTGTCACTTCTCTTGAGTGGGAAGAGAAATGCTTCAGACTCCAACCTTTAACATGTACAGCAAGTGACTGTAGCCTCACCTCTGGGACTCATTAAGCTACCATCACTGACAAAGAGCCAAACGCTCCCAGAAAAGAGACACAGCATCTAGCTGGACCCTACGCTTGAAATCATCTGTTTGCTACTTTTTAGTTAGAAATGTGTCCATATCCAGCAGCCTGATACAGAGTAGTGGTGTTGAAAATGTAGCATCTCTTTGTATTTTGCCTCAGGGGCTCTGCCAGGTTTATTTTTGCACTTCAGAAAACCTGACGAATAAGTGATGATCACATTTTCATCAGTTCTCATCAGACCAAAGAATAAAACAAGTTTATATCCTTCAAGTGTTTCAGAAAGGCTGTACTATCCTGTCCTTATGAATTTTAGGTTGAATGGGGGTTAATGTCGTATTCAAAACAGCATAAATTCTTCTGGTACAGGTTCACAGTTTTTGAAGGAAATGACAAGTAGGTTGTTCCAAATGTCTTGAGGAACTAACGACAGACCATCTGTGGATGCAGGTGGGCTCAAATCTTTCAGTCTCTTCATGTTATCTCAGATGGACTCTATAATGACGAACTGAGGGCTTGGTTGAGGTTGTACCATCACTTCCAGAACTCCTTATTCTGTCTGAGCTTGCTCTATTGTTATTAATGTATGAGAGAGTGTCCAAAGTGATGCGTAGTTGTCACAACTGGGATGGTAATTCAAAATTACCAGAACTCATTATTCTGTCTGAGCTTGCTCTATTGTTATTAATGTATGAGAGAGTGTCCAAAGTGATGCGTAGTTGTCACAACTGGGATGGTAATTCAAAATTATTTTGCCTGTTTGTTTCTGATTCTAAGGATGGGAGACCATGACAAATGAATCTGACATTTTAACATGGGGAAAATGTTATTTGTGCTGATTGTAATGTTAAAAATTCATTCTGAGGCCTACACTTGCTAACACTGCTGAGTCATGCTGTGTCATGACTTAAGGCCATGACTTCGGAGGCCACCGGTTGTTATGGTACTGGCTCCATCAAGTAGCTAAGTTTTGATTTGTGGACATCTAGACAGATCTCAAGGTTTCCTTGTTTTCCACTTGTAGTTTAGATGAACTGTCCGCCTTTCTGTCTTTGTCATTCTGAACGATCCACCATTCTGTAAAGACCTCTCTAAAGAGTGCATGCAACTTAGAGAAATTAATAAACTCGTTTTGCACCGCCGTAGTTTGTCAGTGCCTTGTTTAACAACCGAATTGACTGCTTCACCAGTGCACAATAATAATTCTCGCAAGTGAGAAGATATCCAAATTCTCATTTAACACTGATTTAATCCTGAGCATAACTAACCAAACCCCATTTGCAGAAATGCTGCTCCAAACTTGCATGGAGCCACCATGCTTTACTGTGGCCATCGCACTTATTTTTACTGTTCTCCAGAGAATCTACCATTTTTCAGCACTCAAGTTCCTTTGGTTTTGTGCAGAGTTAAGTCACTTTACCTTGTTTCCATGTTGGTGACATTTGGTCACAGTTCTCCTTTTTAAGACCATTTCTGACCAGACCTCTCAGGACCGTAGTCGGGTAAACCTGGGCCACCCTGGTATCTGCTGAGTTCTGAGCTGATGGTACTGATGGGCATCATTATCTTTCATCTGCTGGACTAAGTTTCCTTTGCTGACCACAGAATCTACAGGACCTAAATGTTGCCCGTTTCTTTGTGTTCCTATGAAAGAGCTCGAAAAGGACTTTTTGACACACCCTTCTGATTTGAAATTGTTGCCTTGAGAGACTTTGCTAATGCAGTTGATCCTCTTTGTGTTTTGTTGCAGTACTCTGACTTACTATTGAGGAAACCTTACCTTAGCATCCAAGCCTCCTACAAGTC
Source organism: Hirundichthys speculiger (assembly GCA_018398805.1). Lineage (NCBI taxonomy): Eukaryota > Metazoa > Chordata > Actinopteri > Beloniformes > Exocoetidae > Hirundichthys > Hirundichthys speculiger. The sequence goes on along the minus strand of JAGFBZ010000499.1, from coordinate 240,384 downwards.
TATTTCTATTACATTTATATAGTAACTCTGATGATCATCTGGGCTTGTTTTGTCTGTTTAATCATATATTGTACTTGACTATGATCCTGTAAAATCCCTGACTCTGGGCAAGTGTGCATGTTAGAATTTACACTGTTTTAAGGGCAAAGCGTGGTCACACCAAATATCTGCTGTTGTTCACTCATGTTGCATTTGTAAACTGGTAATTGTTTGTTTTTTTTTAGTGTTATCTTCTGAAACCATTCTACTTCTCAGCTATTCTTGACACCTGCCTTTTTCACAGTACTGAGGATTCAAGTCATTTTATGTTGGCAGCTGCCAGCTGGGCTTATTTTTCCTGGCATGAGTTTAGTCATACTCCTGATGGCAGCCTTGATGGGTCTAAATGGGACTTGAGCAAAGAATGCACAAAATTTGCATACTGACAAAGGAGAAGGAGACTTCAAGATAATGGAGGGACTGTAGCTGTGCCCAAGATCAGATACCATATGTTTAGTCCACAGGTATTGATTGAATAGCGCTCACTGGGCTAAAGAGGTCTGTATTTAGGGGAGGTCTGGAGAGAATCAGGAAATGCATCTTTAACTCGCAGGTTGAGACAAACTGCTTCACATACTGATAAACCTCTGAAGAAAGGAACGATACATTACAGCATTGAAATAAGAATATGACAAATGTTGGGAGTGGAGCTATTGAAATTAAAAAGTTACAAATGAACCAACCTACTTGAACAATTACTGTAAGAAATGGATTGTGATGGATTTGTTAATACATTAATTGTTAGACTAAGGAAGAACAATAGGAGACACCTATTGTGCTACGAAAATGGTACCCACTGGGTGGCAGAACCAGTTGAAACCAGTCGTTGCATTTGGGGCTTTTGCAAGTCATATGAACCTCCGGTTTTAAAAGCAACGATGCAAACTCCCACTGACTCGAAAGACGTCGATTTAGCGTGAGAGGTAAGGACAAAACGGGGAAGAATACCGACAAGCTGAACCTCACGAGAAATTCCAGGCTACGTTCCCTTTAAAGGGAACAGATCAACACTGACTGCGAGACCAGTGGTGATCCTGCCTACTCCTACTGGAATAACTGGAGGAAACCATGGGGGACGAAAGATGGTGTCTTTAAAGCCCTTGGATGAGTGGGAGCTCTGCTCCCTTGCATGTAGTCAGGTTGCCCCTATTGTTACATGACATACAAAGTATCCTCAGGCCTTTACACTTCTCTTTGTGGTCGGTCTGGTCAATAATAGACACTGGAGATAACTGAGGGGTGTCAGAGCTGATGAGCGTCAGAATGAAGTGAATCATATGTCACGGCCAATGTAGTTACCAGATCTGAAAGGAGCTGAACTCTTTGGAGTGACTCCAGCTGAAGGGAGAGTGATGCTCATCCCCTCAGGTCAAGTTATACAGACGTGAAACACGACATGATTTTACACTTAAAACAAATGTACTTACTTTCCACTCTGAGAAGACTGTGCAGCAGATGGGCCTGTGGAGATGCTTTATATTGATGGCATCCTTTCATGAGCCACACTATTATTATTATTAACCCAAGGACGTTTTTGCTTATATAGCCTGAAAATAAGATGCTTTTGCACGCCACCTTCGTCAGTCTTAATCTCATTGTGGACGTGAGCTGTCAACATTTTGACAGTAGATGGGTTTCTTTTTTTTTTTTCTTTGTCTTCAACCAGATTAAGCAACGACAAACTGCCTTATCTGGTTCTTTTGTTTTAAGTGCAGAGATGTTGCCTGAAGAACAAATGACAAAATCCACAATGGGAGAATAAAATGAGTTTTTCAAGATTTCCTTTTCATTCAGTCTCTTGCTTGGTCAATCTCTTATTTTCTCTTTCCTCACTGCTTTTTTTTCAGGTCTCTTCATCTCTTCTGCCACGACGTCCTCTGTAGTCCTGGAAACTCCATTTACAACACACAGGAAAAAAATTATTCAGTGTATGGAATAAGCTCATAGTTTATACCCTTTGTTACTTACTGCAGTCATTTAGAGAAGCATTTTTTTATGGGAGGGGGTGATTAATTTGAAAATATCTCACATTAACGGTATTTCAGGCTTAAAAAAAACTTGGCTGGTCACAAAGCTCATTGATGCGATTGTTGCAAATTAGCTGGCAGGCGGGCGGGGCTCAGAATTAAAATCAGGATATGAACAATTCAAACAGATTGAAGATGCTTGCGATCATGTTGCAGAGCTGTTACCAATGGCTGACAGAAATTAAACAAGTTACACTAAAATGAGAGAGCAAGGCATCAGTGAGGTCACCGTAAGGAGGGAGGAGTCCCAAAGGGGCAAAATCATTAAAGCAAGAGGAAGATGCACACAATGGTCATGCCAGCAGGCAGCTACTGTTTTTTTTTTTATTACTAAAGTTTATGGTACTAATTTCTCATCAACGCAGACGATCTCTGCTGTCGGTGTTACATAATCCTTTCCTCCTTTCTATCCTTCCTTTTCTTGTCTTCATCCATGTTCCTGATCATATCATAACAAACCCTTCAAGCGTAACGGTTGTGGTTAGGCCTCGTTTCCCACACTTTTTTTTTTTTCCTGATAAAACGTGGTTTAAGAACCTAGTTGGGCAAGCCGAGTCACCGTCATATCCCGTAGTTTGTGACCTGCTATCTGAACAGGCCGACAACCAGCTCAACTCTGAAAATTGCGTCATTCGTTTCTATCACATTTCAAGAAGACATCCGGGTTCAGCTTCATTAAAAAAAAAAAAAAAAAAGTAAGTGGAAACGCAGCCTGTAAAAACTTCTTTAGTGTTGTTAACAAGTGATTACTCGTAACTAATTCATTTTTGGCCATGTTGCTCATTTCCTGACAGCCTAATCTTTTAATTTGCCACTCAGCCTGAATCACAGGTGCAAGGAGACCAACATGGAGCAGTATGAATAATATCCTCAGTCTCTCGATGCAGATACCTGCCTTTGTGTAATACCAACTGACATTTCTTAGATTGTTCAGGATTATTACTCCCACCAGGACTCTGCTCATATGGACAATATAATCTGCAATGTCCATATTTGTGCGTGCCTGTGCAGAATACCAATCAAAAAGTTGTGTTGTGCATCAACTGATTAAGTTGCTCGCACAAAACGTAGCCACTTACTCCGGCTGCACGCGCGCACATAGGCCCGTGCACGTACACACGCTCTCCCCTGGTGCGGAGGATATTTTCAATTAATCAGGCTCTCTCATCAATAATGCATCAACCCTGCAGCCAGTCACTCTTTTCCAGCCATTTAATGAGGCAGTGCAGCCAGAGGGACACCATCCACACATTAGTGCCATTATAGTAAATGCTCAGGAGCAAAGCCAGTGTGACCACAAATGCTTATTAAAGTAATGCCATCATTTTTTGCCTTCAAGTCAAATCAAAACCTGTCAAAGACTGTTTGCAAAAGGCCACAGACGACAATAAGCAAACACCCCAGGAGCCAGTGTGCAGCCGTGTCACCTCGCAGTTGCTGAAAACCCTCATGTTGCTAAAAATCTACTGCAGTGACTCAAAAGACCAGGGGAGGTTTGTCAGGAGTGATGAATTATTAAAACCAAGTTTGCTGTGAGAGTGGAGAATGTCCCAGCTTGATAGCATTTTTTTTTTCTTCTCAAATTGCGGTCCTGATTGAAGACATAGCCCAGAGAGCAAGCAGAGCTGCTGTTATGAATGAATTCCAGTTTTATTCAGTAGATTATCAGAGCAGCTTTGTATTTTACAGTCTGTAAATTAGGTGAAGAGTTTTTTAAGAAAATCCCTTTCCTGGTATTCATGGCACATTGGTCGAGTGATGATTTTCAAACCTCCGTTCCGGTTTGTCCCTGATTATTGAATGATGCCTGTGTTTAACAGTACATAACCACTGCTTTGATAGTTTCTTTTGAGGTTGTCTGCAAATTTACACCCTGCAATTTAGTTACAGTGCTAACCCACCAGTTGGAATGAACTTTAAGCCAACGTTTGCCAGGAGTAAAGGTCAAATGTGCAATTTTAAAAAGCCACATTTGTATCACCCATCGGCCCCGTTGGGATATTTTATCTTAGTAAGGCACAGGCATCTGCACAGCTCTTGGCTTGGAGGCTGTCTCTCTGCAGCATACATGCTGTTCCCAAAGCACCCCCCCCCCCTCCAATAACCTGACACTGAGATCTAATTTGGAGGAAGAGTTTGCAAATCTTGACTTTAGAAAATGTGTTTTTTTTTTTTCTCATGAAAATTTTATATCATAAAAAAGCACTGTAGATTCACAGAAGGCGAGGTTTACTTTTAAATCTCATGTTCCCAAAATAGCCAATGCACCAACTGTATGCTAAGGGCTAAATAGCAACAGATGCACCAGCTCTCTGAGGACGTGCTTGGATACAGCTCACCCGCTGATGAACTCAAATTCTACCACTATAGCTACCTTTAATATCTTCCTCCATAGTCTTCCTTATGTCCTCTGTCTGTTAACGTGCTCTCACAGTTTTTTGAGACATGATGTCATTGATAAAATGTTATTTAACTGCCTCATCAGACACTTAACATTCTCCCTAAGCCGAAAGCAAAGTCAATTGGCCTCTTTCTCACTTTACTCTCTCATATTCTCTTGATTTTTCCATTGTTACTTTCTTTTCTCTCCTAGTCGCTTCTGCTATGATGTTTCCAGTTTTTCTGTAATCTTATGACCATTACTGACCATTGTTGCTGATGCGTAATATTCGCCACATAAGCCCAAAGGATCTCTGGACACGACTGCGGTCAGTGTGAACGGAGCAAGCGCACTCAGGTGTGGACCAGAACAGCTGCTACGAAACCTTTTTTTTGGAAGAGGTGGTCTCAGCGTGACAACCAGTGAATTTGATCTGATTCAGTTACTGGTTGTAGGGTGAACTCCACACGTCCAAGCGAAAAAGGCTTCCGTAGACAGCTGGGTTAGTAAGCGCACAAACAAGCGTGGCAAAAGAAAGGGATGCTAACAGTCACTGGGCTAGCTCTACCGACTGGGAAGAAATGACCGACTCTGGGTCAAAAAGCCTAGTTGTTGTTGTTTCCATGCTCTTCAGCTCTTGGCTCCAGGCCGGTTGTCATGCCCACATGATGCTCTACCGAGAATGAGACAGTATTAACCAACGACAGCAGTGACTGTTGTCACATGACCTGTGGCGCGGCCATTTTGGCTAAAACACTTGTGACCATCCACTGGACCAAATGAAAGATGGCGTCTGTTGTGCACCAACATACTGTGTGTGGAAAAAAAAAAACTACTATAAAAATAGAAGAAATTCGAGGACTGTGTTATTTCATTTGCAGGCTCATCATGTTACTTTGGGAGTTTACTACAAAACGCTAGCATTTACGCTTTTTTCCTTTTCTTTGAACATTGCTGCTGCACCTCAGTTCCCTTTGATTCTTTAAGACTCAGTCTTCCCCGACTTGCTTGCAGATTTGTCAAATTTGGGTGTGTGAAACAGCTGCTCTTTTTTTTTTTGGGTTCAAGTGTCTGAAACTACACACTTGGCAGGAATAATGCTGACATTATGTTAAGTAAAAGAAGTAGAGCCTGGACAAAAAAATGAGCCATTCCAGGCAGTTCAGGAGAACTCATTCTGTGTCAGAAAATTATTCCCTGCAGTGAAATTTTGCTTTTGTAACTGTGAAAACAGTTACACAAAACAAAGCACTATTTAACATAGTGAAAATAAGGCTAAAAGCATCATAAAGGTGCTATCCTAACTAGGGATGTAACGATATAGAAAATTTGATATCTCGATTATAGTGACCAAATTATCACGGTTTACGATATTATCGCGGTATTCTTCATTGCTGTACAAATGTCCAAAAAAACATACATTTAAATAATTTCACAAAATCTTATGATTTTCTTGACATACCAAAACAGCAAAAGCCAAAATTTTATCAAAATGAAACTTTCACATTAAAAGGGCAAACAACTGGCACAGAAAGAGGTTTTATCTTAAATGAACAAAATAAATAACAGGAACAAAGCTAATTTGTCTGGTGCAAATTTAAATAAACAGTTTAACAACAATAGAAGGTCAAAATAAAAAAAATAAATATAATAATATATATTATCAGGAACAAAAATTATAGTGCAACTTCAAATGAAATAAACTTTGGACTTTAAGCTGAACCTTAAATAAGTATAAATGTGCAAATAAAGAAACAGTTGTATAGGAGCCAAAAATGTTGTTATGAATTGTAGTTCACTCTGTGTGTCTGTGGGTGTCGCTGTGTTGTTACCTGAGGTTCAGGTATAAAGGTAGCTGCCTGTTATTGGTTAGGTGTTTGACCTGGAAGGGCAAAAGATTTTTGACCACTGTGGTGCTAACTGCCGGTGTTATGGTTGTCGGATCAGGTAATGGAATACATTAATATTTTAATTGCTTCAGAAGAACATCGTTCTGGTCCTTTTTCGATCAACATGCAACGGTAATGTTTACAAAATGTGAGTTAGCGAAGCACGTCGACCAGGTTACTTTTGGTCAAACATCTCAGTAGCTTGAAGCAATAGCCTTAGCTCCTTCAAGTTGCTTGTACAAATTACAATAAAATGTAAATAAGTCTTCTGCAGACAGGATAATTGTCCTCCACCAGTTTTCCCTCTGCATTCTTAAAAAAAAAAAAAAAAAAACGCCCAGACCTCGGATTTCGTCCTTGTAGTGGGTTGCTAAATGTCCTGTGTGCTATCACCTCTTTCCGCCATGCTAACGTTACGATGCCAATGTTACAAGCTACATATTCACACGAGACACAGTTGCGAGTCGCTCGCAGACTTGAATGAGGCTGATATTACATATTCCAGTAATAGGCCACGATAATGAGATGAAGTCAAACATAAATGGTAAAAGTCATATTTGCACTGTGGGAAAAGCATCCTGAATATGGGTAAGCTTTACTGAAAGTCATCTCTACTTGTTGTCTCGTGTTTATTTCCATTCACATCTCAACATCTGTCCACTTTCCCCCCATGCAGACCTTACTCACAGCCATATCAATGAGCGCCATAGCAACAAACGGAGTTGTGCCAGGTACATTTCAATTAGTTGCTTTGAAAGATAACTACATTCATACTTTTAATTAAATATTACTGGGTGTTTTGTTTTGTTTTTTGTTTATATATATATATATATATATATCTATATATATATATATATATATATATATATATATATAGGGCTGTCAGTCGATTACATTTTTTAATCACGATTAATCTAAATATTTTCATAGTTAACACGCGATTAATCACACACACAGTTTTTTTTTATGTTCTGTTTATCCATCCATCCATCCATCCATCATCTATACCCATTTTGTCCTATTCAGGGTCATGGGGATCTGCTTTATTTTTTTTCTAAGCCTTTAGTTTGAAAACCGGAAGTCCACCAATGCTGCTGTACTTTTTGGGGGCTTAATTTATCAGCTTCTTTGGGTATTTTGTCAGGGCTGCTGCTTGACCGCAGTAATTTGTTCACGTCTCTAAGCTCCACGCAGCAGCGAGGTACTCAGAAGGACATTCAGGCTGTTCCTTAGAGGTTTCGCAACACTCACTGAGCTTGGAGGGTTGATGACACTTGTGAAATGTTTTGCTTATATTTACAAAATGATATCAACCTTGATATCATTTAGTGCACCTCCAACTCTGCTTCCTTTCTCACAAAGTTTTCACAACCGCCTTGATCACATTTCCTTCCTTCTTGCTGAAACTCTTTATCACACATCACACCTGACACTTTTCTCCACTGATTCCAATCTTCTTTCACACACTGTCTCAACCCCTCTCTGAAAGCCACACAGCACTCTCTCTTTCCTAGCATCCATCACTTCATCCTCTGCGTCTGCCTTTGTCGTCTTCATCTTCCTCACCACCAGAGTCATCCTCCACACCACCATCCTATACTGTCTGGCTGCATTCTCACCTACTACTACTTTCCAGTCACTGATCTCCTTCAGGTTACATCGTCTACAGAAAATGTCGTTCACCTGTGTGCTCCTGCCTCCACTCTTATAAATCACCCCATGTTCCCTGGAATAAAGAATTCAATACAGCCATTTCCATCCTTTTTACAAAGTCCACCACCATCTGTCCTGCTGCGTTCCTGTCCTGGATACTAAACCTGCCCATCATTTCTCCATCACCTCCGTTGCCTTTCTTCAGCATGCCCACTGAAGTCTGCGCCAATCACTGCTCTTTCATCTCTCAGTATCTCTGGGGATACTCTGCATCACTTCATGTACGTCTCTCCAGGAATTTATCTTTCTCCTGTCGCTCACAAGCAACGGGAGAAAGAGAGAAATTAACAACATCGAACAAACGACTAACACTAATTACGTTGAACATCACTCCTTCAATCTCTAGCTCCAGACTCATCACTCTATCTGACACTCTTTTCGCCTCCAGAACATTTCTAACAAGCTCCTCGTTCAATATAACTCCTACTCCATTTCTCTTTCTGTCCACACCGTGATAAAACAGTTTGAGCCCCGCTCCTGGGCTTCTAGCTTTGCTGCATTTCCACCTGGTCTCCTGAACACACAGAATATCCGCCTTCCTCCTCTGAATCATGTCAACCAACTCTTTAGCTTTTCCTGTCATCGTCCCAACATTCCACGTCCCTACTCTCAGCCCTGGTCTCTGGCTTTTCCTCTTTATTCTCTGGCTACAGACAAGCCTTCCACTTCTCCTCCTGTGACCAACAGTAGCCCGATTTCCATCGGCGCCCTGCAGGTCAACGTGGTGATCGTTGTTAACCCGGGCCTCGACCGATCTGGCATGGGATTCATGGGTCTTGTGATTTGCAACCGTCGGGATTTTTGTGGGCTTGCGACAGGCTCAAAATAAAAATAATAAAAGCTGTCCCAACTGAATCTGACTCATCAGATATTACGTCATTTTATTTCCCTGCATTGTCACAAGTTAAAATTATTCATTTTGACCTTTGAAAGAAAGAAAACAGATTAGATTATCTATGGAGCGCAGAGTGACTAAAATGCTTCATAAAAGCAACATCAGAAGTTTCAGAAATGGAGAATATTTAACTAAGATGAACTAGTTGAACATTAACGTACTGATTAAAGTCACTCTAAGAAGAAAAACCTTTGGACCTTCTTCTGCTGACCACATGGGGAAAGCATATTGCAAGGATGTTGATGTGTCAGCTCCTAGAGTAAGATGACAAATAGCACCTCTGATGAGATAAAGTGGCATTTAAGTACATGCCAACCCATCTCAACGCAGTCACACAGTATTGTCACTGGTGACAATAGCTGATCCACATGCCCCCATGAGGTGGTATTGCTACATAGAGTGGCTTTAAAAAAACGGTTTGTCATATTTTGCCCGTCCAATTTGTTAATTCAGTGGTTCTCAAACTTTTAATACTGCATACCACCTGAGAAACTATTCAACTCTGAGTACCACTATGATGACCAACTTAAAAAAAAAAAGCAATATATGCCTTCTCAATTAGCTTTACACTCACAGGAGAGATGTTTATTCCTTATTGTGGTTATTATTGTTACCTGAATTTTTTTGAAACGTTGTATTTATAATGCATTGTATGTTTCCAATAAAAAAAAAAGAAAAAATGTGGAAAGTCATGACGTTCCCCTCGTACCACCAGAGAGCGCTCGCGTACCACTGGTGGTACACGTACCACAGTTTGCGCACCACTGTGTTAATTTATTTCCTCAAAAAATTTCCAAAGTATCCATTTCAGGTCTTTATTTTTTATTTATTATCCAGAGCTTCTTTTTTTTAACAGCCTGTTACCACCAGGACCTGCTATTCTGACCTACAACAAAACATACTTGGCCACGACTCCCTTTGCTAACCATGAGAAAATTTCACATAACTATCTAATGAGATAATGTGGAATGATATTTTAGGTCAGTGATGTTACTGTAACGTCCTCCAAAAACCTCTTTTGGCTAAAATAAAGCCACAACTCAGGAAGAGAAGGGATCACGACTGAATTTCACATTTGGTCAGATTATATAGTGCAAGTATTGTGTCTTACTGCTGTGTATTGGATGCAGTAATTTAAATTCAAATATACTTTATTGATCCCCCAAGTGGGAAATTCAAGTCAGGTGTTCAAATAAATTCCTTCAAATAAAATGTATTGTATATAAACTGTAACTTGAGTGGCTGGCGGAGATCTTCAACTCTGTAATTCTGCTGTTGTTTAAAAGCCTGCATTCTTAACAGTTATGTTTCCCAGCCTACATAACCATCCTTCCTTCTTACCTTTGTTGATGCAATGCTAAGCTTCATCCTGAGAGATGTTGATTAGTGCATTAGCGTTAAACCTTTGGTGGGATTGTGTACTGCGACGCACCACGCTGTGCGCCAGCACACTATCCAAAGAAAAAGGCTAACCTACTTTAAAAACCCTCATCCTCTGTTCTGCTGCTGTAGCCAAGAAAAGACAGGGAGAGATGCCCAGAGCTGGTACACCTTTACTCTGTGGCAGAGCTCACATCTGTCTAAATATTTCCGACCTTGAGGCAATTTCTCAATGAGAAAAACATGTGCCCGACTAGAAGAGAATAGATCTCACTACAGGGGCCTTGTGTGAACGTCTCACTTCAGGATGGTCCTGCATTTCACACTATCTTAACATTCTCTCAACCAGATTACCACACAGCAAACTTTAAAGAAGCATCCCAGAGTTAAAACGACCCAGGGTCTATTATTAGAGTTTAACCTTTCGTTAGGGACGAGATGCACTGAAGCAGTTTTGAAGTTTGAACAGAACATATTTTTGCAGATAAACGGCAGTTAATTTTAGCACATGTGAAAATCGACCTTAATGTTATTACGTTAAAACTCTGACAATACTGAAAATGTCATTGCACTTCAGTGATAGCGTGAATAGGGCTCCCACAGACACACCGAGGTAATTTAAACACGGTTACAGAAAGGGCACAAAAAGGGACCATTTGAACGGGCATCACCTCTACGAGTCAACAAGAAATTACTGTCAAGAGATAAAAAAAGAAGGAGTTCATGGCCCTCTGCTTCTAACACTTGTGTATTTCATCATAAATATCTAGTAGGCTCCTGTATACTGGAGAGACTTTTCTACCCTTGTGTAAGATCATTGCAAGTCACCTTGAACAACTAGCATCTGCTTAATCTGTCGAGTGGCTTGTGTAGACTTCATGATGACCCGACCTCTCGAATCCAATGATACGACAGATGAAAAATAGTTTCATAAATCAAGAATAGGCAAAACAGGAAAATGAATTTCACTTTATTAATAGCTTATAATTGTGGTGAAAACACTTTTTTCTACTTTTTCTGTGGCAGGAAAATAAGATTCAGCAAAGGAGGAGAATGTGAGGCTGTGAACTGACACTCAGTAGTTTAATTTCTATAGACCTAAAACAAGGTGGCAGTCCCCTTTTTACACACTTCCTGTATACTTACAAAATTGAAGATTACCTTGGTTTGTCTGTAAGAACCGTATCTACACGAACGTAAAGTGGAGTGGCATTTTCGAGTCTTGTCAGAGGGTTAAAATCACTATTTTTTTGACATAGATTGATAACATGCCGTTCCCACTCAAAACTACTTTGATTTACATCCTTTTGGTCCCTCGAGGACGTTTACACTCTTCTCACATTCTAGAGTTGTTTCAACTTGGATGTGTAATCGCCCAGACCCACTGATAGTGGAAAAAGCCACCTGGTGCTCTCGGATTAGAAAAAGATAACGCCAATCCTTGTGGTTCTTGAAGTTCATCTTCCGTTTATTCTGTACTCTTTTGGTCCTCCCGACTTGTGGCAGGACAGGTCATCAATGGCCCATAAACGACAAGTCATCATCACTCTGTACAAGGAATGATAACACCTCTTACTGTCACTTTGTAGGTGGTTCATTTAATTTTCTTTCATCTGCTCTACCCCCAAGGAACTGAAGGGCTTCTTCTAACACGCCCTCTTGAATTCACAGTGCTTCTTTGCACAAGGGAGGTATATTTTCTCTGAAAGTGTTTTTCATTGATTAATAGTTGTGGTCTCATGGCTGTTTTCACTTGTTTCATCTCTCACCATCTCTTCAATCTTATATATTTTATCAAATCACAGCAAGAATGGCGTTCTCTGAGGAACATAAGCATATGAGCAGAGAATCTGACCATCTGGCTTCCTCTGCAGCTGAAAAATCTCTGGGGACAAGACTGAGACTGACGACTGTCTCTCGGCCCCCTGCTGCCTGTCAGTGTCAAGATGCCTCTTTTAGACATAAAAAAACGCTGTTGTCAGAAACTGCGTGGTTGCCAAGTTTAAAAAATGTGTCTTTGATGAAGGAAAGAGTCAACATGAAGGAGTAAAAAAATAAAAACAAATGTACGTCTTGTGTTGCTGGACTGGTTCTTGATGTGGCTGGGACAGTTATGGGAGGAAGAATGTTGAAATCTGGGCAAAGTATAATGATGTTGGCTTAACTCTGAAACTCACGGTGCATGAATGCCTCGCTAAGTCATGTCTTCTGCCAGTTATGGGATGTAAATCTCCGTTTCTAGTCAAATGAGATAAGTGTGTATATGTATATATATATATATATATATATATATATATGTGTGTGTGTGTATGTATGTGTTCGGTACATTACATTCGGTAAACTCTGGGAGCTGCGAGTAGCAGCACGTACTGTATTTTTGCCTTTTGTATCCTGAAATTTCTTTTGTAACAAGAGACAACATTTTCCCGTTGAGACGTGTCATAACCTGAAAATTCCGTCTGTAGAGACGTTCATAAGTAGAGATACCACTGAACTATAATATACTAAAAAATCAAAAAAAAAATCGCAGAAACATCACAGGATGTTGTCCTGTTATGGGTAATGTAGTGTGTGTGTCGTGGAACAGCAGAACTAAATCGGGGTTAGATGAAAAGTGTAGTGAGCATCAACAGCAGCCCAGCGTGTATAGATTTACATTCTCTGTTAACGGACAGGAGCCCAACAATACAACCTGTGTGATGTTACAAGTTCCTGCAGTGCCAGGATAAAGTTCTCGTTCCATGCAGAGAAAACCAGACTTTTTCTTTTGTTGTTGTTAGCATGTTAGCCGCTAATTACAAGCCAAAAATAGCACAATACCAGCGGTTTCTTTACTACTGTTCGGAGACCAGAGGCTGTGAAGGAAACAGAAAGACCACAGTTGAGCCTTGGTCTTGTTTGCTGCAGTGTCTCGCTACTTTTTTGCGGTTTTTAAACATATTTTAAACTCATTATTTAGGCTCGAGGGGCTCCGGCTCCCGTTCGCGGATTTCAATTTACACAGGGGGGGCGCCGGTCCCCATTAACTGTGATTAACCGGATCACTGTATATAAAATTAGTGCTGGGCAAAATAACATGTTATTATCGCATTAACTCATTAATTTTCTAATGCCGACATTTTTTTTATCGCACATTAACGCATGTTGCTGACATGCTTTTGTTTTGAAAAGTCTGTTACTGGCTGCTTGTTTTGTGAGAAAATTTATCAAGGTTCGGAGTGGTCGGCTGTACAAAATGAAACACACAGACACTCGCTTTTTGCTAGAATGATATATGTTTATATATATTCCCCACAGATAGCAAGCATTGCACATAGAAAACACACAATTGCTCTTTTGCTAGAATAATATATGTTTATATATATATTCCCCACAGATAGCAAACATTGCACATAGAAAACACACAATTGCTCTTTTGCTAGAATAATATGTGTCAGGTTTATTCCCCACAAAATATAGAGCAAGACAGATCACTGACAGTTCATCAGGGCTAGGCCTTATAATCTCTTACCTTGACACAAAAGGACTGGAGAGCCGGACAGTCCGGTAGAGTGGCCAAAAACCCGGCTGGGCGTCGTGCACAAACCCGCAGCTGACTCTACTCAAACTTCCGGGGTCACCGTCTTTATAGTCTTTTAACAATATCCGAGCTCGGAAGGAGGGACGGGCCCCATCCGCTCCCCAGGAGCTCACACACTAAGTCTTGGCCTCTCGCCATGGAGCCCATTCACACGGGAGCTCAGTCCCGTGTGAACAGACCAGATAGGGGGCGCATCTCTCTCCCTCTAGTTACATTGTTGATAAACATATGCAGGTGCAGAACTGATACGAAAGAGTTGAATCAGGACATTCTCAGGACACAGAGTTTGCACCTCTGGCCTGAGGGCCTCCTGATTCAAAAAGGTGCATGATTGATATATAAAGAGTTGAATTCAGGGCATCTCGGGACACAAAAATATATTTTTCCCTTCATTCCACCTCTTGGCCCGAAATGTCCTAATTCAAAAACAAACATATAAAATAGTTGGAGTCAGGGCATTTCAGGACACAAAAATACATTTTTCCTTTCATTCCACCTCTTGGCCTGAAATGTCCTAGTTCAAAAACAAACATCCATCACCATGGTGATTATCAAACGTGATATCCTCTTCCTCAAACCCTGTACTCCCCCCACGTACCATCTACACACGCATTTTGAATATAGTGGCATGCAAAATTTAATAAATCTGGTCTATTGTCAAATTGTCTCTCATTGTGGTAGTAACTTTGATTTACCCAGTAAGTACACGACCAAAGGTTCCCAGGAACGTCTGGGTCAACTATGACAGTGTACTTCTCCGTTCCAAACCAATCTTCAGTTGTTCTTAGAGAGATCTTCATCTTAGGGCCGTATTATACAAAATCCTTTGGAAGGAACGTTTTACCCTTCTGATATAGACACAAGTAGTTACTGGACTATACCAATCGCCTTGAGTTTTCAAAAACCAGTACCCATTATTGGCTATTATTGGCAAAACATAAAACTTACAGATCGGCACAACATCAGTCACATTCATCTGGACCCATTTAACTGTACAGGTAGTGCGATTACAGACAGTTTTTTCAGGATATATGCGGATCCAGAGAGCATCACTAACGTTAAACAGTTTCTTCCATTCATTAGCATTGGGTGATGTAATTACCCTGATGAACTGTTCCTGCTGCAATTTAGCATATACAGTTTGCAAACCACATCCAGTAGTACTGATAGCATGAGAAATGTTAACAAACACTTCACTAGACATCTCAGACATTTTAACATTCCATTTCAGCATGTCCCAGATTATACTGGCAGTCTCTTTTTGTGTTATTACAGAAGATGGCATCCACTGTCCGAGGGAATGGACGGCATTTGAGGTTGATTTCCCAGTATTCGATAACATGGTTCTGGTCACTTCTCCATCAATAGTGTTGGACACACCTAAAACAGTACCAGTTCTTCCAAGGAGGGTGTCATACCATGCACATCTCCGTCGTGTGTGATGGCATGTTGGTATGACTGGCATTTTCACAGTCCATACAACACTTGTGTGTGTCAGAGCCTCAGCTGAATTCTGACAGGTGGTGATTATAGGAGCAATATGAGTTCTGTGTGTGATTGGTTCGGCAGGTGACACCAGTACAGTCCACCAAAACGCAACTCTATTTGTTAAAGGTGTGGCATTACCTCCACTTGGTGCCATTACCTTTGCTGGTGCAGGTCCGGTCTTCCAGGTTGGCCCATTTGCACATGGATGCTACGGAGGCAACAGTCACATTACATCCAACATGCACCATAGGTACTGCAGGTATTTCTCCATACCTGATTTTTTGTTCAGAATACTTTCCATCATAGCACCATTGTGTCTCATACATGGTGCAATCACTGGTGATATTCATGACATCACAGCGCTGGTGTGCTGGACAGGTGAAGTTATCCTGTTTTCTGGGTTCAGGGCTGCTGAACCATCCTCTCTGTGTGGGCTGACTAAACGTTGTCATCTGTTGGGCTGGTGTCGCTCTCACCTGTTCCCAGGGGTTGGTAATCGCGACACCAAGGACAGCCAGGGGTGGTGACCCAGGGCCTGGCACCACCACCTCTTAGGCGGAACCCGTAGTTTTAAAGCAATCTCCGGTTGGCCTGGTTCCAATCAGCAGTCTCCACCAGGTCATTCCTGCAACATACAGAACTTCATAAGACACACAAGATTAGTTTTCACAAAAATAACATTTGCTAACTGGGATCGTCACCCAGTTCTGCTCTCCAGTGTACATCACAGTACATGTTCTATCATTGCCTTAGGCAATCAGTTAAGCCGGCCTGGGTGGACCATTTTCCTGTCTCACCCATACTTTGGCTCTAGCTCGGTCAGAGGATCCAAATCCTTGCTGACCTCTCACAGTGACAGTGTCTGGGTGAGAAATTTCTTCCACCTCTGACATCTGACAGGGTTTGATTACTACTTAAGTTATAATTGGCTCTTTGTCAGGGATGTCACGGTGCAGTGATCATCCTATTGAGGGTGTAACTCCTCCTTCTAATGGCCTGTTGTTGATCTGTTTGATCCCAATTCTATATTTTATTTCCCGTGAAATAGGTGCCATTGTCAGTTTGCATTGGACTGTCGTCCCATAAAACTGCTCAATCATATTCAGACATTTTAAAGTAGCTTTTTGATTACTGACTTTACACAAATGTACAGCTAGATTCCATCATCTCCTCAAACCTCTTTACTCCTTAAAAGGAAGGGGGCGTGACAAGACACGCCTCTTGGGCGGAGGCTAAAAGACCATTGGTGCACGGATGCACCTACTCGTCTGGCTCCGCCCTTGAAAATTCAACGCAGACGCAGTCTGGCTGTGATCATTGAAGAGCTCACATCACCTCTCACAGAAAAATCTGCCATGCCCTAGAGACGGACAGAGTTACAAACCATTTATCTATTATAGCTAAACAATTGATTATTTTTATTTCACACACTCATTCCAGAAACGTCCACTCTGTTGCTCATAGATTTTACCCTTTAACAAAAACCGTCTCTTCTTTAGATAAAACAGCTCATGGATTTTAACCTTAACTTTCATTTTAGCCAACGTCAACAGAGAGACTCATAAAATTATCAGTTTCATAACCCAATACACAAAAATAATCAGACTCACACATTTACAAGGACAGCAGCAGCTGGGACGTGCACTCCCCCGCTACTGAGACACACATAGTGCTTTATTTCCTACTGCACTCTCAATTAAACAGACACACACACACGTCTTCTGTAAACCTACAACTACAGTCGTCTCAAACTTATCTGCGCGCGTGGACGCGCTTTCACTGACACAATCTACTGCCACGAAAGCGTGCAGCTGCTCTTCTCATCCAAAGAATTCTTCACTTTCAAAAACAGACAAATCAGTACAGAACAGGCGTCCCTGTCCTTTTTTTTTTCACATTTGAGCTCAAAACACCACAGTCCTACAATCACATTACGCATGCTTCATCTACAATTTCGTCCTTAGCCTCAGACAACCAGGACCCGGGGGTCTCCCTCTGTCTGTCAGGCTCTGAGGTACAGGACGCCACTTCCCCCCGTCAGAGAGGAATCCAGATCCGTTTCCGGGGTCTCCCCCGGCTGCACATTCTTTATCTTTACGCTTAAACATTTTGTACCGCAGCCACTCAATAAAACATTAATCAGTTTTCTTTAATCCTGCCGACAACGCCAAATGTTTTGTGAGAAAATTTATCAAGGTTCGGAGTGGTCGGCTGTACAAAATGAAACACACAGACACTCGCTTTTTGCTAGAATGATATATGTTTATATATATTCCCCACAGATAGCAAGCATTGCACATAGAAAACACACAACTGCTCTTTTGCTAGAATAATATATGTTTATATATATATTCCCCACAGATAGCAAACATTGCACATAGAAAACACACAATTGCTCTTTTGCTAGAATAATATGTGTCAGGTTTATTCCCCACAAAATATAGAGCAAGACAGATCACTGACAGTTCATCAGGGCTAGGCCTTATAATCTCTTACCTTGACACAAAAGGACTGGAGAGCCGGACAGTCCGGTAGAGTGGCCAAAAACCCGGCTGGGCGTCGTGCACAAACCCGCAGCTGACTCTACTCAAACTTCCGGGGTCACCGTCTTTATAGTCTTTTAACAATATCCGAGCTCGGAAGGAGGGACGGGCCCCATCCGCTCCCCAGGAGCTCACACACTAAGTCTTGGCCTCTCGCCATGGAGCCCATTCACACGGGAGCTCAGTCCCGTGTGAACAGACCAGATAGGGGGCGCATCTCTCTCCCTCTAGTTACATTGTTGATAAACATATGCAGGTGCAGAACTGATACGAAAGAGTTGAATCAGGACATTCTCAGGACACAGAGTTTGCACCTCTGGCCTGAGGGCCTCCTGATTCAAAAAGGTGCATGATTGATATATAAAGAGTTGAATTCAGGGCATCTCGGGACACAAAAATATATTTTCCCTTCACTGCTGCAGAACTGAAAAACATGAAAAACATGTAGAAAAACAGACATGGACACAGTAAGATTACAGAACTTTTACATGGACATTTTGAATTTAATGTTCTCCCAGAAAGCGGATTTGACAGAAACAAGGTTATTTGTAACAACTGCCAAGTTGAACTCCTTGTTAAAAGTTTCTGCCGTTACCTCAGAAATTGCCTGTTGTAATGTTCTGATTGTGGCTCAGGATTTTGTTGGTAGACTTTTAAAAAAAAATTTATAGAAAAAAGAAAAATCAGGATAACTTTATTGCCCTGGCAGTGGCAATAAGCTTTATTTTATTTTACACTTTTTAAGATGAGATTTGCCCTAAATATGGGTTACTGACAAGTGCTGATGTTAAAACGGCACTTTAGTTTATATGGCAGCAGAACATTTGAATAAAAATGCACTTTACACTACTTTTAAATTCATCATCAAATTTTACATATACAATGTGATTAATTGAGATTAATCAGGGAAATCATGTGATTAATCACGATTAATAATTGTAATCATTGCCCAGCCCTGTATGTAATATGTATGTAAAGCTGGGGGTGAGGAGCAGAATCCGGTATTAGTTATTTCATTTCCAGTGAGCTCGCCAAGCCATTGCTCGACTGTAATTTCCAAAGCTCGTTCTGACCGATGTCACTGGGAACATTGGGTTTTCCTCCACGATACATAAATTCCACTAATTAGAGATCATTTACTTGTGCTTGATGTAATTAGGTCAGATGGAATGTAAGCACAAAAACTCAGACATATTTTAATTTGCACCCCCCCAATCTTCCCCATGAGTTTTTCCTCTGTACGTAACATAAAACATGAAAATCATCCCCTTGGCAGACATGGTTCAGGAGAGCGGAAGACGTTGCAGCCGTCTGACAGCAGGGTTATGGTTTCTGGGCCCCAGTAATGAAGGACTACTGAATGTGTCATCCAGGAAAAGGGCCTCTCCCCAGTCTGTCTGTCTGTCTGTCTGTACGTATGTCTGTCAGACCAGCCAGCTGGACTCAGACCTACAACTCAGAGTGAAATCCTCAGATTGCCAGTCTCTGCTCGAAAAGGCAAAAAGAGCTCATTAAGTCATGAATAGTGACTCATCCTCTCCATAGCAGAGCTGGTGAAGTCACATTAGTCAGACGGCAGCTAAATCATTTAGCTTGTGTAGATTTTTCCCCTCCTTTTTTTACCTCCTCTTTTCCCGCATCCACATCGTTCTGCTCATTTTTGCACGGCGAGGAAACCGTGGCTGAAATATGAGAAACAGCAGAGTCCTGCATAAAGTCGCGCCGCGGCGGCTCAGTTTCCAAGAGTGACTGCAAACTGTCAATGATATACAGAACAAGAGAGGGGATTAACCAAAATGTCAAGAGAGACAGGTTAAGCTGATGGGATATTGGTTTATACTGAAGGGCCTCACTTTCAAAGTCAGAAACTTCCCAAAGCAAAGTCTCGAGTCGTTTCCAGTCTTGTCATACAGCTAAGCAGAGAAAATTCAATTTCCACAGACTTTCATTTGACTTTCTGGTAGATGAATGGTCAGCAAAAATCCAAGCTTTCGGGAGCGGAGCGGGTGTCTCTAAAAATGTATGTTTGCACGATGTCGAATTCTATCGACGTCAGCTCGATTTGGAAGGTTGAACGCTTTAACATTTGACATGCCGCTCCTGTAAGCTCCTGATTTTTGAAATCGAAGAATTAAACGGTGCACTTCTGAGGGTATATTAGTATGTGTAGTCAAGAGCACAGTTTTCTGATTTGAGGGCATTAATCAGTGGAGGCTGCGACAGCTGACGTGGACATCATCACATCCGGCATTCCTATTGGCTGGGGACGTTCTGACAGACGCATCCCGCGGCGGTCCTGGCGTAGGCGGGGAACACCCGTGAGCAGATGCTTGAGCGCAACAGGAAGTTGAGTGGAGGACACGACTGAATCCCAAGTGTCCGGATTCGGTTCAAATCTCTCAAATAAAGATAGTGATGCACGTGCTTCCGGGGGTTATTAATATTTTGTTGTTTTTGATATGAGAGCAGTTAGTCAACTGGTGTATAAAGAGGAAGTGAGGTAATACAGCGGTCGCTTCAGAGAAAGGATCATTTTGATGACTATTTCTAGTGAGGGCTGTCTAAAGTCGTGAGACATGTTTTGATAAACAACTGCAAGTATATCTTCAGTGTGGGAACTGGCCCGAAGTGAAATCCAACACGCCTCATCTGGTCTGATTTCCCAGAATTATGAGACCAGACTGGGCTTCATTAGCAGTCGCCGCTGTGCTTTTCTGGCACGGAAGATCCCATTTTCACCACAGAAATGACTTGCCAGCAGCTGCAAATTGACATTTCGCCATATTTCCTCGCAAGTCGGCTCTTATTAACAGTAAATCCCGGGGATCGACACCTCCCTGCATCCGAACGCGGCGGTGTCATCGGCAGGTTATATTTGAACAGTGGGATCTGCGGCCCTCGCAGGTTTTGTTTACCGCGCTGGAGATGACTAAATACAGCGGAGCCAGCTGCTTAGACCTCGTCATTAAAGTTATCTCAGGTCTCTGCCCGCTGACATCTGAAGGGCATGCGCTCATGAGATCATACATCAGATTGGTATTCGTGTTTTGATACCCTCAACAAGGGCGGCGTTGCTCTCCATTAGCAAGCTAATTCTCCAGCACAAACGGCTTGTGCAGTATCGATGATTACTCTCCTCCAGAATATCAGGCTGCTCTCTGACTGTTAGTGGCTGCAGCAAAGGTTAATTAATGAGCAGTGGCGGGAGCGACGGCTGCCGGCGAAGGAGAGTCTCTCCTGAGACTCGAAATCACTGGAGGCGAAAGATAAAGGTGGAAAAGGAAGGGATATTACAACCCGGCTGAAATTGAGTCTCCTTTTTTTTTTTTTTTATCTGGATAACCTCCATGAGAGAGAAAGCAGGATGATCTTTCAGTCAAGCTCAGCGCATGCAATTAGATCATAACTCAGCTTTTTACCATTCGCTCTGTACGACCCTATTTCATGATTATGCGTTGGTTATTAAACATCAAAGATAATCCACACAGCGGCCTCCTATCTTAAATTAGTTCCGCAAATCTGGTACTTGTGATCAGTAGGAGTCCGCAAAGTCCTTACCAAAGAGTCGTATGTCTTAGCGTGTTATTTTCAGGTCAGGCAGATATTCGACAGGAACAAACATGCTTTATTTTTATCCTGTCACTAAGATTCCACTAAATTTAATTGGGAGAGATAATCTCCTTCAGACTCACTTTTCATGTAACCCTGCTGAGCTGCATGCTGGAGGTAATCAAGCTTCCTTCACCTAAATCAAAATAGACAAAATAATTCTTCTTGGTAACAAAACAAAGCGGAGGGAATAAACGTTGCTGTTCAGCTTGAATCCAGAGGTATCATGAGGAAAAAAAAAAAACAGGTTAGGAATCTTGGGCCCCGATCGTACACTTCCTGCTAGCCGCTACCCACTAACCGCAAATTGCGGGTTTAGGAACCTCCGCTAACCAGTAATGCAATCTTCCACTCCCTAAAGCCGCTACCTGTTATGCCAACTCCCTTACTCAGATTGTAGGTGTGGCAATGGGCGTGTCCTTTGCCCTTTCCGCAAACTCGGTATCTTGCGATCGCGGGTTTTCGGCGCGTACAAGAGCGCGTCCGAATGGCAATAATGTGCGTCCACCTGGTCACATGTGGATGTGCACAAACGGCCCTACCTCTGGAATTAACTCTTATATAAAAATTGTGATTTGGCCTCAGTTGAACCCCTGTGAAAATGGCAGAGATCGTCTCAAACTGCTTGCTTGCCAGTTAAACCATAGATGACCAGAGTGTGTTTACTGGGAGGACAGCGACTATCTGGGACTTTCAGACAGCTGATCGGAATTGTCTGTGTAAAAATATTTATATGTATATATCAGTGCAGAGGAGGAAGGAAGAGGAGGAAGCTCTACAGCAGAGTCCCAGATGAGCTGCACATGAGAGCTGCTCTGATCTGGATGATAGGACGCTCCATAGCGGTTTGTGGGTCGCGCAACCTGCTCTTAAAGGCAATGGCTACTGATGCACTCATTGGTTTAACAGGTGGAATGCCCTAACCACGCCCATGGATAATGTAGGGGGTAGCACAGGTGGGATAGTGGGTTTAGGGAGGTGGAAGATTGCGTTCTTTGCGGGGGAACGCCCCTCCCGCTACCAGCTATCCCTTAATAGCAGCATTAGGAGATCTGGTAGAAGATCGGGCCCTTGGAGTTTTAATTGACTCGGACTGGAGCTTCGGCTTCGGCATCCACATCCACAACAGCTTTTTAATCACCTCAAACAAATATGAAGAGTCGGAAATCTGATATCCAAAGGGCAGAGCTGAAGAAGCTCATTCACACGTCTTCATCTCCAGCAGACGCGACTACTGCTTCCGTCTGGTCTTTCTTCAATTAGACGGCTTGAGCTCATACAGAACACCGCAGCCGGAGTTCTAACCAGAACCAGGAAAACTGAGCACATTACACCTGATCTGAGATCCTCACACTAGCCACCAGTTATCTAGAATAAACTCTTAAAGTGTTGCTGTTAGTTAACAGATCAATTTAAAAAAATGAAATAAAAATAAGAGGCCGGAATCCATTTCTGATCTTGTAGGATATAAACCAAGTGGAGCGCTGAGATCTTTAGGAGGCAGCCGGCTGGTAAAACCTCCAGTTGGGAGCAAACAGGGTGAAAATGCATTTAGCTACTATGCTGCATGCAGATGGAATAAACTTCCAGTTGATACTAAATGTGCTCCAGCTCCGGCCACGTTTAAAGTTAAACTGAAACCTCTGCTGTTTTCCTGTGCCTCTGTTTAGTCTAATTTTACGCTGCTCCTAATGCTGCACTGTTTCTACTTATTTATTCTCATCTTTGTTTTATTCCTTTATTGTCCAAATCGTTTTTTTTTAGATTTTATTATACATTTCATTTGCATTTTTGTGATGTTTTTATCCAGTTTATTATTTTCTCTGTTCTTTTCATCTTAATGCCTTCGTAAAGCACTTGGAGTTGCCTCAGTGTGAGGTCAGCCATAGACATAAACACGTCTGGGTTTTATAGGGAAGAGACGTGTCCATTTATGTCACTAATGTGTACACAAATGACCGGTGATGATGACTTGTGTAGCTGCAGTTTCCACATCTGCCATGGCTTTTTAAATTGTAACTAACATTGTCATTGTTCCATAAATCCTTCACCTGCTCTGTGCACTTATGTCATTAAGCCATTATGTCATTCAGCACCAATGCAATAACGCTAGATATAAATGTTTGTCATTTTTATGACACTGTGTGATTTACTTTTGTTCAAACTTTTTCTCGAGCACGACTGCTTACTCTTCCATCACTGTTTTCATCAGACTCGCAGAGCTACGGTGATGCTCTCTGTAGCTCTGTCAGCTAGTTTCAATTGTTACTGATGAGTGACATGTTAGGCGTAAAGCAGTCCCTTCTCAAATAGTGGGGCGGGACCCCTTGGATGGGGGCTGTGTGATACCGGGGGGACGCATGTGACCCCGGGGAACATACTTTTTTTTTTGTTTGTTTGTTTTTTTGCTGTACTGTAATAAAGTGTAATTGCACATATACACCAGTAGGCGGCAGCGGTGCTCTCATTGTGCGCAGGGAGTAAAAGGGAGTACTGTATTGGCCCGAATATAGGACGACTCTGATTATAAGGCGACCCCTATTTTTCAAATATCATTTTGGGAAAATAAAAATATGATGAAGACAATAAGGTTATTCATAAAACAACTTTTTATTGTACAATTACTATCGAAAAAACTCCCACAGAGATAACATTCTGCTGTATTGTTAAACATTTTAATGATTTTCATCTTTTTTATCTCTTTTGTCAAATTTCCATGTTATTGAAGATCAAGGTATGGTACTATGTAATAAACTGTGTTCTCTTAAAGTCTGAGAATATGACTCTGAATAAGCTACAACCATGTAGTTCAATAACTGCATAACTATTGAAGTTTTATTCAAGAACAACATAAATAATTCAGCCTGTAAAAAACTAATTCTGGACTTCAACAAAACTTTAAAAGCCCTTTGCTCGGGTTGGTTGCGTGGTTCCTCCATTCTTACTGGTTACCTTGGGGCGGGCTCCATCTAGTGGCGGAGATCTGTAATTACAATGGAAAAGTCTAGTCCTCAATTATAAGACGACTCCCATTTTTGACAATATGATTTCTAGAATAAAATATCATCCTATATTCGGGCCATTATGGTATTAGCTATATGGTGTTGTTTTTTTTTTTTCTGTTTTCTTCTTTCTAGGGGGGCGCAGCAAAAAATAACTGAGAAGCACTGGCGTAAAGAGATGCGCAGCTGCTATTTGGGTGGTGTTAGTTGGGTGATTTTTGCCCATAATAAGGTTGCTAGACAGTGAGAATTAAACAATACCTCCTGAGAGTGAGCAAATATTCCTTTAAATTAAACTGAATTTAAAAATTTAAGATAACAACAAAAAAAAAAAAAAAAAATCCTCGAGGTTACTTTGAATTGTGCATCAGAGATGATGTCCTCACTGGTGCCAGGAGAACAACTTGAGTAGTGAAGTCTTTCGTGTGCATATAACTACCTAGAAGTCAGAGGGGATTAGTGAACGGGTCGTTTTGGATGCAGCATGAATGTCCATCAGCTGTGAGTTCCAGGTGACAGGTGAGGATGTCATGGTGAGGCGGGGCGCAACATTCTGAGACAGATTAGAAGTTCACGAAAGGTTTTTTTCTCGAACGACTGTCCTCAAAAGGAAAAAAAGATGATCTACTGTTTACTCGGTCCTGCCATGCTGAGCAGAAGGCTTCTCCGCACGCATCAGGGGGATATTTATGTGTTTTTGTGTGTGGAGATGTTGACTTCATAGTTAGAAACAAAGTGACCTGGTTTTCTGTGAAAATGCTCCTCTCATTTTGTATCGGAGGCATTTGGGCGTTTTACTTGTAATCTAGAGCAGCAATTTCCAAACTTCAGAATACCACGGCCCAATTTGAAATGCGAAAAAATCTCTGCGGCCCACGCAAACCTTTAATCACAACTGTGATGAACATACAGGACTAGAAGTTATGTTCCAATATTAATGTAAGGGGTCAACAAATAAGGTCACACTTGTCATATTAAATTAAGATGACAGTAGAATAACGCTTAACTGTTTTTTAATTACTTCTTAATGTTTTTTTTAATCATGTAATGAATATTTTACTAATCTAATTTAAAACATATTTGAAAAAGATCGAGGATTTAAAACATATTGGATTCATTTTAATGACCGCTCACGGCCCACCTGCAGTACCACAACGGCCCACCAGGGGGTCGCGGCCCACACTTTGGGAATCACTGATCTAGAGGTCTATGTCTATGACAAATTTTCCTTCATTTGGAGAAGAAGATTGTGCTGTCGGGATGAAAACTGCAGTCATGCACGTCAAAAATAACATTTCAATAAAAATTTTTTTCAGCTGTGTTGAATTTCATTCGTGTTTTAGATCTTCAATATTTACTCATGCATCCTTCCATCCAAACATCCGTCTATCTGAACCTGCTTCAGTCCTGTTCAGGACCATTGGGGTCTGCTAACCTGTTTTAGGAACAGCATTTATTGAGATTATTTTTTTATTCCTAATCCTACCACCAGTTTGACAATTGGCGACCCCCTGGTGGGCCGTTGTGGTACTGCAGGTGGGCCGTGAGCGGTCATTAAAATGAATCCAATATGTTTTAAATCCTCGATCTTTTTCAAGACCAGGCTTCATTTATTTTGGAGTGGTCACAGACACAAATTAATTGTATTTTCAGGCCTTTTTTTTAAAATCAGAAAATGACAAATAATTCTACTGCTTGAAAATAAGATACAATGTGTTTTCTAATTTTTAGTACCAAACATCTTAGTTCTAATCCATGCAAGACTCACAGGGTCAGAACTGCAAACCAACCTCTCGCCCCACAGTTACACTAAATGGAGCTTAAAATATGGATAATATGTGGTTTTTGTCGTGCTTTTCTTCCTTAACTTTTATTAACCTTGCTTGTTCAGTGTTTTTATTTGTAAATCAAGACACCCCAAATAAGGATGATGGTTTTGGCTCCTGTCTGATTTTATATGTCCAGTATTTTAACAAGCAGAGGAGGTTAAAGTGAATACATTATGATCCCTCCACTGAGTCTCCTAGTATTTGTCAACAGTCGAGCAGCAGCATTCTGGACAAGTTGCCATTGATACAGTAAAGTTTGACTGATTCCAAAACAAAGAGCGTTACAGTAATCGAGGTGAGAACAAATAAAAGCACGGATGGCTTTCTCAAGGTCACTGCGGCTCAGGAAAGGCTTAACTTTAGCAAGGAGTTGAAGCTGAAAGGAGCTTGCCTTGACAACGGAGTTAATCTGTTTATCAAATTTGAAACTGTTGCCTCAGTTCACACCCAGAGTTTTGACCGCATGGTTCAGTTGAGGGGCCAGAGCACCAAGACCTGAAACTACTGGAGATACCAAGCAGCTGGGCCGCTTGGGGGAGAAAAACACAATACACCCAGTTTTGCTCTTATTGAAACAGAGAAATTTGGAACAGCCAGAGTCTGATGTCATTTAAACATCTGTGGATGGATACCAGTAGGCTTGATGAACTGGGCATAACTGGCAGATTTGTAGATCATCTGAATACGGATGAAACCAGACGTTATGAGGTGCATTATTTGACCCTACAGGCAGCATGTACAAGGAGAATAGAACAGGCCCCAGAATGGATCCCTGTGGCACACCAGAGGTCAGAGGATCTGAGGAGGAAGGGAGGTCATCGATCAGGCCAGAGAAACTCCTGTTTGTATATTGTACCTAAACCACTGCAGCACAGGTCTCTGAAAGCCAACCTATTGAGCCAGATGTTTCAGGAGGACTGAGTAGTCCACCGTATCAAATGCTGCCGTGAGGCTCAGCATCGCTAACAGCACATTTTTTTCTGGCATCAAGAGACAGGAGGGTGTCGTTCTGGACCATCATCAGAGCAGATTTAGTGCTGTGGTGTGCCCTAAATCCAGACAGGAATTTCTCAAAAGTATTCTTTTTTTTCCCAAAAAAAAAAGAAAAGAGAGCAACTGAGTAAGAATAACTTCCTGTCAAAACTTGGATAAAAAAGGTAAATGGGACACTGGTCTAAAATTTGATAAAACTGTGGGATCAAGATTAGATCTCTTGAGCACACCTAAACGTGATTGGGAGCAGTGGGGGGAGGGGGAGGAGTGGGCTAGCTCTCTGTGTTCTGCTCAAATACCAACAGACATGTCATTCAGAAATCACTTACCCCACCTTTAATGAAAACTGCTGAAAATGAACAGACTCTTTCATCCATGAACCACAAACCCATTTTATTTCAGTCTTATGCTCCTAAAATCTGGAACAGTCTGTTTAGATGTGCATATAACAACTGAAAGGATTTTATCTGCACTCTTCATTTTTTATTAAATTTATTTTTCTTTTAAATTATTTTTTTAATTTAATTTATTAATGATTATTTTTATGCTTGTATTGAATGATTCTATGTTGCCTTCTTGTGATTTAATACATCTGTAAACCACTTTGAATTGCCTTGTGCACAAATTGTGCTCTACAAATAAACTTGCCTTGCCTTTATCACTCTTTTTAACATTTTCCCCTCTTCATCATCCATTGTCTTAAGCTCTACTGTCTGATCAGATTCTTATGAAATAAAATAGGCTGTTGGAGGAACATTAATAATACTTTTTTACACAGAGGGCCCTTGTCTTCTCTCGTTCATTAACAGCTGTCTCAGTTCAGCATCTGTATCAACTGTTTTTAAGCATGCTGTGGTTACGTCTCTGTGTGACCGGAGATTTATTTTATTTTTTTAAGTTTGTGTGTATGAAGACCGTGTGTGGCAGGCCGAGCAACAGTGGGTCAGCAGAGCTCCTCATTTCAACTCAACATTTGAAGTGAGGATGTTTGGACAGATTTGATCCCAATCAATATGAAGTTATAATGATTATCATCATAGGTTAGCATAAGTTGAGCTTGCTAAGCCAAAATGGTTAAACTGTGGCGACTGAAAGAAGGTGGGTATGTTCCAGAGGGCTTCCAGACCTGCTCATCTACTCATTTGCAACATGATTCCACAAAATGAGAGGTTTCAAAAGCATTATTCAGAAAACCTGTGGTGACATCACTGGGGTTTGTCCACTTCTTCTTATACAGTCTATGGTCTGATAGTGTGAGCGCAGCTATGGTTTGTTTGGGACCAAAAGAAAAAGAAAATGCCCATAACAGTGGAACATTAACTGCTGAATAACCTCATAACAACTTTCTGTCTTTCTAACTTTTACATTTGTAGACTCAAAGGTTGTAATCACTCCAAAACTGAATTCATCACAACAAGTACTTTTCAGTCGTTATTGATAATGAGTCATTGTTAAAGGGCTTTGTGGCAGCAATCCCTGCAGTCTGCAGTGGTGAATGTTAATTTAAAAAAATGAATAAACAGATACTGGTACTGCAGTGGAAAAGACAGTGAATTTTGTTAAGATGGAAAAGAAAAAAAAGAAGTGATTTTTTTTGTTTGTTTGTTTGTTTTTTTGGGTTTTTTTGTGCATACAATACTCACACAAATGATAGAAAGATAGTGCTTCCCAGACTGAGGTTTCGACCGCCCCGGGGAGTCACCCGATAAATCTCAGGGCTCACAGAATGATAAATGTTGGAGAAAAGAGGGAAAACAAGAGTTCTGCTTCATAGGTTTGTATTCGACATAGAACAGCTCTATCTCCTCTGAGGAGTTTACAGTGGTCACCTCTCTGGTTGTTTGAATCCACAGAGCTGATGTTATTAGCATCACAGCGTGGCCTTTCCGTAAAAGGTGAGCTAACAGGTAAAACAAGCAGCAAGTCCACTCTTGCAGAAACCTCCTTTCTAAAGTATATGCCTTGAGTTTTTTTTTTTTTTTTTTTAGCGATGAATAATATGTCTCTTCATGGAGGGATTAGGTACAGAGGACTCTGCCAGTAACTGGAGTGTTACAGGAGGGATCAGGAGTAAATGAGTCACGAGACCCGGCGCGCCCTCTTTCTCCCGTCAAAGCACACCATAAGAACTTCCTGACATGTTTTTAATTGTTGCTTCCTGCTTGTCAAGCACATCAGCCTTATAAGCAATTTGGCTTCTGCCATCCATGTCTAATAACACACAGATTTTTGCCGGTGTGTAATTGTGGCACCAAAGAGACATCTGCGTGGATGCACACATTGTTTTGTTGGTTAGCAATAATCACAGAGAAAGAGAGCGCTCTATCCTTTCTGGTGATGGATAATAGCCGGTTCAACACGAGTGCGACTGCAGCTAATGAGGACTGATGTCACGTAATCGCAGGAAACACACCATTATCGTAGCGCAAGATAATTCACTGCATCCACACAGAGACGGATTGCCAATATATTTATGAATTTATTATTTTCTTTATCTCCGCCGTCCGCTCCACAGCCCACAGAAAACTGCTACAGAGAAATGATTGTAATTCAAGGCCACAGAAGCAAGTAACCATATCCCCAAGAGCAAATACAAAACAGAGTTGGTAACAAGATTGCAACACCAAAGTGAAAAGCATGTCTGCCAAGTCACATATTCAAAGACCACGAACATCAAACAGGTTTTCCAGCCATTCAAGGGTTTCAGTGTTCGCGGAGCAGAAAACAAACAAGACCCTTTGTAGTCGAGGAAGGATGGATATTTCCAAATGGGTACTTTGTGTCTCTGTGTGTACAGATGCAACAGAGAGCCAGTAAATGAGTGCATCATTTGCATGTTACATATGATTCCATTTACAGTACAGAAATGTTAAAGCGCAACAGCATCAAAGGCTAATCAAAGTAGCATACATTTTTGCCCAAACCACAGCTTAACATCACAGAGTAGAAATGGTCTCTTGCTTTTTTTTTTTTTCTTTTTTTGTTTTTGTTTTTCTTTTTTTTATGTTTTTTAAATCTTAAGAGCTTATCATTCACCCCCCCCTCTTCAGTGCAGTGGTCGCTGTACTCTTTACAGACAAAAACCCAAAAGATCGCTGGCTAGCCGAGTGGCTACGTCAGGAATGGAAACTTATGCTGTTTGCATTTCCTCCAGTTCTTTTACTGAAAATATCCAAAAAAAAAAAAAAAAACACAGTCCCAGTTATGGCATTATGCAGATTAACATGGGTAGCTGAAGGGAATGCTTTGGAAATAGCTTTGACAAGAAATGTGTCCCCGCTGAGAGTTTTCTTCCTTTTTTTTCCAGTTTGATCCCCATTAAGCACTTCCCTCTGATTCAATAAATGCTAAAGGGAGTCTTTATAATAATCATATTCATTCTTGATCCTTTGGGATATAAATCTTTGGAGCCCATAAATATTTCTGACTAGCATTCTTATAGACGTCATATCTTCAGAGGTTTTATATTTCCAAGCTAATTGAGCTCACACAGTGAAGTCAGCCTCGGAAAACAGTCCCACGTACAATCAAAGTGAAAGTGCTGCCACCCTACCATCACGACATCTTTGAGCTTCAAAACAAAATCTCACAGATGTAATAAAAATACAATCACATCATTTATATGTCTGTATGATTAAAGCCTGCTTGTCATCGGCTTGGCTTTGAGCCGCGCAGGGTTTTATTCATTTTTAAAGGGAAACGGCACTCTGATCGTAAAACGGCAGCCAAATTAGTCTCCGAAAGCCATGAAATATGTCAAGAATCTCTCCCAATCCAGTAAACACACCCCTGCACGAAAGGAAAAACTTATGTAAATAAATACAGAAGTTTATTTTGCCCTCTCCGATGTCACAGAATAGCTAAGACTGGTAAATCAGCTGATGCACTCGAGGCTGATGCTTTTGTTCAGTGATGTCCTTCTGTAAGTGAGGTGGCATTGGAGCGCTACATGTAAGGATGAGGGACCTTTGGAGGGAAAGAACAACAACAAGAGCTTCCCTCCCCACATATTTTAATATAAAATAGTCTTCCATCAGCGCCTCTCCAGACATCTGTAGTCGACTCAAGTCCTTACTGAGAGAAAAAACAACTTGAACACAGACAGAGAGGCTACAAAGTTTCTCAACTTTTACCGTTTTCAGAATTCATGTCAGTGCAAAAAAAAAAAAAAAGAAAAAGAAAAGAAACATCTGGAGTAAACCTGACAGCTTGAACTTAGCTGACCCCTTAGCAGCTAACTGGTGAGCCTGTCGTAACCCAGACTCCTCATCACTCCTCCACATATATCCTCTATCAGTCTGACGTCCTTTCGGGGCATTTTTTGCCTCCACGTGTTGATGCTCGGCTGGTGAGATGTCCCCCTCGTACATCAGGTTGTACAAGTTCGTGGAGGTGGTGAAGATGAGCTGATTGAGGGCCGCGGGGGACACGGGCACCCCCAGGAAAGAGTGTATGGTCTCCGCCGTCTCCTGGGGGAAGTTGACCACGTCCTCGAACCTCACTTGGAGGAAGGACTCCTCCGGGAGGCCCTCGCTGACCCTCAGCGCCGCCGCGCTGTGAGCCAGCCACAGATGAGCCAGAATCAAAACGGGGTTCGGCTCGGAACGAGAGAGCAGCCGCTGGATCGTATTAAACTCTGGTGCGACACCTGGGGCACCCATCCCTGACAGAGTTCTCCTTGAATATCAACGAAAGGTGCTGTGGGATGTTTTTGAGCGAGTAAAGGCTGGGTTTGCTGTTATAAACCATGAGATAGATCCACGCTCGAGGGTCTCTCACCAGATAGATTGTTCTCAGCGAGGATCCCACCACCTCCTGAATGAACGGCAGCTTCAGCGTCCAGCTTCCGCTCTGCATGTTGAGGACCACCCGTGCGTTAGGGTACTCCGGCTACGTGGCGTCTCATCTCTCTGACGTACTCCGCATCCCTGTCCACGCTGGCCCTCACCCTGCCCTTGAGCTCGGACGCCAGCTCCCTCCGCCGGGACCTTTTCTTTCTCTCCCTGGAGGGGCCGACTCTCGGGGGCTGCTTGACCCTGCCGCCCTCCGCGAGCTGAATGTTCTGCAAGTGCAGCTTGGTGTTGTGCACCAGCGAGTGCAGCCAGCCCTGGATGACCTTAAACCGCCCGCGCGCGGCGTCCGCGCCCGACCACTCGCACGCGTCGACCAGCGAGTCGAACTCGAACTCGGTCTCCGGGATGTCCACGTGCTCGGTGGGAACCCTGATGTAAACGAAGTCCGAGCTGTTGTAGAACAGGTGCTTGAGGATTTCCGACCCCGACCCGGGGAGGCTCGTCATGACGACGGTGGGCAGGGGGAGCCGGTGCTGCTCGTACTGCCTGATTTGTGCGCTCGCTTTGCTTTTGCCGCCGGCGCCGTTCCATTTAACCCCGCAGAGCAGCCGGTCGCAGCTGTTGGACACGAACAGCAGCTCCGCTATCCAGAGGATGAGCACGGAGAGCAGGGCGTAGCGCATCAGCCGGCTGAAGCAAACGTAAAACTTCCTCTGCATGGTCAGAAACCCGATGGCCACGCAGAGAACAACTCCTGCAATCACGTTAACTGTGAACCCGATGTCAAACAGCTGACTGTCGCTGCTGATTTGTTTAGGGATGAGTTGAGTCCCGAGGCCGTATCTAGTGATTTGATATCTATCTTCTACTTTACAGTGACCACCAAATCCTAAATACCCCGTCCTCGCTCCAATGTCTTTATAATTTGTTGCAATGGAGACAATCTTCTCCGTGTTATTTACAGTTAAGGAAAGCCTCACCCCATTTTTGCTATCGTCTATAAATCTACAGTGGGACACTTTGACATACGGTCCGTGTAACACGTAAGCTACTCTGCTGACCGCGCCTGTCATTTGAAAAGTGACGTTAACATACTGCGTCCACCTCTTTTTAAACTCGGCTGCCTGCTCCGCCTCCTGTATTCTCGTGTCGGGGCTGCGGCCCTGGCTGTCGAACCAGAACATTTTATAATGAGCATCCCACACGTCCATCATCGCGCCGTTGTATCTGTCCATGAATCTGAAGGGAACGTATTTGAAATCGATGTCTAGGTTGTGGAAAAAGGCGCTGAGAGACTTCACGGGCGAGTCGCCCCACTTCTCTACGTGATCGAGCACGAGCAGAGTCTGCGAGTTGAGCAGACGAGGGCCCTGAAAACGCTCTTCAGCCTCATGGCGGGTGAATAAGAGGACGCCGCCTCCCCCGCTCACAAACATGGTGTCTCCATGTGAAGAGGCGACGATCACTTCCCCTCTGGCGTCGCCCACACCCTCATCGGTCCAACGCAGCCACTTGGCGCACTCCCCTAACTGACCCTCCCACGGACTGTTTGCACTGGCTGGTAGGGGACGGGCTGAACACCAGAACATTGTTTAAATAGCTGAACTTTGGACCATAAAGTGCTTCAGACACAAACACCTGTCCGTTAGGAGCAAACGTGAAAGAGTTCTGGTCCGGGTGCTCGTGGCCGGGGTTAAAAGCTGTTCCACCCGTCCACCCGTCGACCCAGGAATAAGGCTTGTCGTGGACGATGTCGTAAACCGCGCGGCCGCCCAACCTGCCGGACTTAAAGGAGACGAAGGTGTTACTCTGACCGCTGGGGAGCCCCGCCCCGTAGGTGACCACACCCCAGTTTGAGAAAATGTGCATCCTGGATTTGCCGAAGTCGTGAGGGGGCTGCGGCGCGAGGTGGGAGTTGTACCAGATGAACTCCGTGTGGAGCGTCGCCCAGCGCTGCGCGGAGGACTGGCCCATGGGGCCGTCCTTGGGTCTGTGCTTCCTGATCTGCTGAGCCAGCCAGTTCCCCGTCCCGTTCTTCATGACGAACGCGTCGAGGAAAACCAGCTGGCTCTCCGGCCCGTAGAACCAGTTGTAGTTGGAGTCCGCGATGCCGACCGTCCTCTGGAAGCCCGGCAGCAGCGTGGCGTAATAAAACCAGAAGTGGCCCCGCAGCCAGTTGTTCTGCAGGTTGTCGATGTTGAAATGGCGCTGAGCTAAGAAGACGTACTGTGTGATGGACTTGGCCGTGTAGCTCCCGTAGGCTACGCCCTCATCCAAAGACCCGTCAACCACATGATTCAGAAGAAACATGGTCTTCTCCATGTAGTTCACAGCCACTTGTTTCCAGATCATTGACTCCGGGTCGTTGTGTGATCCCACCACGATCGCGCCAGTCATGACAGCTAATATGTTCGTGGTCTGATGATTTTGGAGATACTGCTTCCCCCATCCTCTGTACTTAGACAGCTCGTACAGCGCTTCCGTCTCAGAGCGGATTTTCTTGAGGTACGCATCCCTCCTGCGCTCATCCAGGTAAGAGTAGATGAAGTCGTAAGCGGTGGCGAACCCAGTGAGCGAGTGCGCCATGGGGACCTCGTCGTTCGGCGCGCTCGTCACCTTCCAGTCGGGGTACTCGGCCATCCTGTCCATAAATTTGATGAGAAACTGCAGGGCAGCGGAGTCCTCCGGACACAGCAGGCAGTAGAGCGCCAGGGGAGGCAGGTTGTTCCCGTAAATCTCATTCCACTTGCTCGTAAACTCCTCATGTTTCACGGGGGGCATGTAGAACGGGACATTGGACAGCATGGTGAGCACGGCCGCCCGGACGACTTTAAATATGTGGCTGTGGGTGGTGGAGGACTTCTGCATCAAGTGCAACACATCCGCTCGGCTAAAATACAGGTTCGGATGGGAATCGGCGGAGCGGGGTTTCCACGGCTCCGTCGCTCTGTCCTGCGTGAGCCTGACCTGCAGCAAGTCATCTACGAAAAGGTCCCTGTCTGTTCCATTGAAGACCCCCGAAAAAGCCGTCCCCACTGCGAACAGTGATAGTAAAAAAAAGAAACATGTAACGCGATTACCAGTCATTTTGCGTGGCTTGTGAGTGCATTTTACTAGATTAGGAAACTGTTGCTGTAAATGTCCAATGAGTTCTGATAAGATTTCAGAGACAAAGTCCATGTAAAAAAAAAAAAAAAAAATCAAAGGTCTGATTATGCATTCAAATAGAATTTCATAAG
Source organism: Hirundichthys speculiger (assembly GCA_018398805.1). Classification (NCBI taxonomy): domain Eukaryota; kingdom Metazoa; phylum Chordata; class Actinopteri; order Beloniformes; family Exocoetidae; genus Hirundichthys; species Hirundichthys speculiger. The sequence goes on along the minus strand of JAGFBZ010000499.1, from coordinate 204,985 downwards.
ATGTTATAAAGGGATATCCAAATCCAGGGCATGAAAAAAACTTTAGTGCAAGAGCAAACACAGTCCATATCCACCTTTAAGTATGTTGCAACAGTTTGCAAAGGCAACAAAGCACATCAAGTAAAAGACACATAAAAGTCTTATAGTTCAGAAGTCTGTTTTCACTTTAAATCCAAGGGAGAGAGAAAAAAAAATCCTCATGCCTGCACGTTTTCCCCCATCCTCCTGGTATTAACGGGGTGCTCGTAAAGACTGGCATCTCACCCACCTTGCCAGTGACTCATATCGATCTCCTCCCCTTAAATATTTCCTCTCGGACAAATATCAGTCAGCCCCAGTCTGTGTCCGGTCCAATCACAGGCACCCAAAGGCTCCGTGAGCAGCCCGACCGAGCTGCAACATCCGCGGGCAGGAACCTCAGCGAGCAGCGCATCTCCGCGTAAAACATCGCTCCCCCTCCGCTACAGAGACGCCAAACTCGGCGGTGCTCCGGTGCGTAAACCTCCGCAGGAAAACCGGTCCATTTGCGTTGTTAATAATCACTCCTCTTCTTTTCTTATTATTTTTTTCTCTTCCCCTTTTCTTTGTCCTCCGGTTCGAGCGGTCAAGTGAGAGGAGAGGAAAGTTGCCGTCACTCCTCAAGTATGTAAAGAATGAGACATTTCCCCGACTGTCCGCGGGAAACTGCAAAACATCCTCACAGACGGCGAGTGGCCCCGCGTGGCAGTGCGCTCCATCAGTGGGGGACGTTTGTGCGCCAGACGCTGTTTTTTTGGGACGCACCGTCTCACAAGCGAGGCTGTGTACGCGCGGATCCTCCGGACGCGTCTCCGCTGCGTCCTCCCGACCGCGCAGCGCAGCCAGTCTGATTGTTTTCCTGCGCTGGATGGAAAAATTTCCACTGTACCAACTGTAGAGGGAGCCGCGACTTCAGGAGCTCGGCCGTATGTCTCATTTAATGTGGGAAGAGGCTGTGTTTTCACTCCACGGGTTCCTTCCCGTATATTCCTGACAGAAACTGATCATGGCACGATGACGCAGCACTCCTCCGCTTCCTTTAATAAGAGCATCGATGATTTCACATTTGCAAAAGCATAATGACTAAAGTAACTATTATGCACCCCCTTCCAAAAAAAAAAAAAAAAAAAAAAAAGTTGCAGCACTGTGTTAAATGACAATTTTAAAAAAGAACTGATTGCAATTATTTACAACTATTAAAAATCTTAATTTAATTCTCTTAGAACAATGAAAAAATAAAGTTGAAAGTTGATGTTTCCTCTGGAGAATCCCCTCTTTTTTTAAACAACAGTCTATATCCTCCTGGGATGTCTGACAGGAGTTGAGCTGCTTAACTTTCTCAGTCTGCTTTGTTGTAGTTTTTGTTTGGTGGTCAGATGTTCAGCAGATGTTCTCAACTGGTGAGTGACGTGGACTGCAGGTGGGCCAGTCCAGCACCTGGACTCTCCTACTACTGCGTCCATTAGATTTAGCGTTGATTTGCTGAAAGGTGCAAGTCCTTCCCTGAAAAGGAGACGTCTGGATGGGAGCAGATGTTGTTCTAAAACCGGTACAATATCAGCACTGGTGCTGACCGATGCACCCCCATATCGTCAGAAATGCTTCTCACAGAGCTCCTATAAACAACTTGGATGGTCCCTGACCTCTTTAAGTATGATTTATGATTCCACACAGCAACCACCTCCACAGGACCTACATCGTACAGTGATTCCTTCCCAATTCGCGCTTTAAGTTCCGCGGTTTTAGTTATTTGCAGATTTTTCAGAAATATATAATATAACTTTAAAAAAAATGTTTAAAAAAATTGCGGAAACATCACAGGATGTTGTGCGCGTTCTCTCACAGTGAAGAAATGTTGTGAGCCAGCCTGGCCCCTTTAAGAAGGTGGCCTTATGGGTAATGATGTGGCCTTATGGGTAATGTAGTGTGTGCGTCGTGGGACGGCAGAAGAAAACAGGGTTAGATGAAAAGTGGAGTGAGCATAAACAGCAGCCCAGCATGTATAGATTTACATTCTCTGTTAACCGACAGGAGCCCAACAATACAACCTGTGTGATGTTACAAGTTCCTGCAGTGCCAGAATAAAGTGCCTGTTCCATGCAGAGAAAACCAGACTTTTTCTTTTGTTGTTGTTAGCGTGTTAGCCGCTAATTACGAGCCAAAAATGGCACAATACCAGCGGTTTGTTTACTTTGGTTCAGAGACCAGAGGCTGTGAAGGTAACAGAAATGAAATGAAATGAAATGAAAAATACTTTATTTATCCCATAAAGGGAAATTCAATGTGTAGTAAACTAGAAAGACCACAGTTGAGCCTTTGTCTTGTTTTACTGCAGTGCCTCGCTACTTTTTTGGGGTTTATAAACATATTTTAAACACATTATTGAGGATCGGGGGCTCCGGCTCCAGTTCGTGGATTTTGATTTACGCGGGGGGCGCCGGTCCCCATTAACCACGAAAAATAAGGGATCGCTGTAGTTGTGTTACACTGTCCAAACACTAGGTGGCGATGCAGGGTTTTTTTTTTTTTCTGTAGTTGGTTGACTTCATATAGCTCAGACATAACAAAAAAAAGCAAATAAAGCAGATTTAATGTGAGTCGGAGCTGACACATGTTGAGTTAAAGTATTATTTACAGACATTGCAGCATTCATTTTTTTCTATTCACCTTGAAAACAGCAAGGAAAGAGTTGCAGCTGGAAACAGGGAGCTGACCAGTTTCAGTTTTCCACTTTGACTCAGTCCATTTTTAATGAGCCTTGGCTTCAGAGAAGACAGCGGTGTCTCACATATGGCTTTGAAACAGCCCTGGAACAGTGAGGAGGGCCGGTCGTCGTCCATCCTGTAGGTCGGCAGTTTGATCCCCAGCCCAGAGTTTTCTTACGCCACATGTCCACTGCTCACGAGCGATTCCATGTCCTGTCGCATCGCTCCCCCCTAGTTTCTCACATGGAGGCATGTACATCACAGCCACATCCAAGGTTTATCTGGACCTTGCTATTTTGTTGTAAAGCATAAATATAAATAGTTTCTTCTGCCTGATTATCTCAGCAAATGACAGCCGCTCTGCTCTCAACCTCCTCCATGCAACCTATTTTCGCCACCTGCTGTGCTGATAGTCAGACAGGGAGGGACTGGAAATAAACAGGAAATATCCAACGGCCTCTATCAGCATCTTCTGCAAAGTCATCACGTACTCTGTTCTGACTCTACCATTAATGCAGCAGACACAAGGAGAAACCTTCAGAAGAGAACGATGTCTGATACGAGTGGATAACGCCCTCGTGCTGGACGCGCTCATTTATAACATAACGCTGAGCAAAAGCTCAACTTTTAGACGCCCTGCCTCCCCAAGATCCCTTGCGCGGGCGATGAACGCACCTCCCCGCTTCCCGTAGAAAATGAATGTGATCTGTGCGATGTGAGCGATTAGTCGTGTGTCATGGACACCAGCCCTTAGGCAGGACACGCAACCCCACGGGGGCAACGTGGGCTCGGATCATAATAGTAGAAACATGGCACTACTTAATATAGAGCGCATATATAATAAAAGTGCTGTGGTTTGAGTGTGTTTGTGCGAACGATGGTATGAACAGTGTATTTTGTAGCCCCTGGACAAGGTTAAAAAGGCAAGACAAAAGTGCAGACTAGTTACTCTCCTTCTTTGCACGATAGACCTTTAACCCGCGTTTGTGGATAGGGATGGGAATTGATGAGATTTTTTCGATTTCGATTCCATTATCGATACTGTTTAATGATTCAATTCTTTATCGATTCTCTTACGATTCTAATTTGGGGAAAAAGGAGAACAAACAGTTTTATTAGCATCATTTTTTTTTTTACTTAGAAGTCACAACCTTACAAACTAAACAACGAGGTCAAAAGAGGCCCAAAGCCTGGATAAACGTGTTAACTGTTGTAATATGTAACACAAGAATGTGTAACATTTTACTAACAGATTTTTCCTAATAGAAATTTAAAAAAAAATCTCCCTTTTAAAAGGATATATGAGCTCACTAAGCACTCAAAAATAATAATAAAGAAAGATAAATACTATCAAATACAATGGAATAGTGCAAATCTGCAAATACTACGAAAAATTAACAATTCTTTTGCAGAAAAATAATCATGTCTTCCAGCCTCTGAGTCAGCCAGACTCTCTCTCTCTCATCACGTTCATCTTCTAAATGTAATGCAGAAGGCATTTGTTTAATAGCTTAGCGTTAATGTTATAGTGTGTTTTACAAAGAAGCACATAGGCAGTGGGATAGCTACTCACCAGAGTTGCCTTCCGTAGTAACCGCAGAGGTGATCTTAGCTTGGCTACTGCCGCTGCTGCTGGGTTGAGATCCATCAGTCCGAAGCGTCAAAAACACGACACTCGTTATCGCATGTTGTGTAGGCAAATGTTTCTGCATGTTAGTCGTGTTCCCTCCCGACGCTGTTATCTCCACTTTGCAATGACTGCAAGTTGCCTTGTTGCCATCTTACTTTGGTGAAGTGAGGCCAAACATTGGAGCGTGTGAACCTGCACCATTGTTGTTCACATCTGCAATGCGCGTGCTAAACCGACGTAACTTAATCACGTAACTGGGCCGCCCCGGTAGCGCAGTGGTTAGGGCAGGCGGCCATATACAGAGGCTATAGTCCTCGTGCGGCTGGTTGCGAGTTTACCACGTGTCTTCCTTGTTCTCTCTGGCCCCCTTCCTGTCTCTCTCCACTATCAATAAAGGCCACTAGTGCCAAAAAAATCTTTAAAAAAAAAAAAACAACTTAATCACGTAAGTGCTTTCTGGAATTGACTGTGCGTAACTTGCGTAAATTACGTGAGATTTGTGCTGGTTGGAATCGATAAGAGAATCGCTAGATAAACTGCCAAACCATTTCATGGAATTGAAACACACGGAACCGGTTCTCTACAGGAACCGGTTCTCTACAGGAACTGGTTCTCGATTCCCAACCCTATTTGTGGATGGCAGAGCGAACTGTGTTCTTGAACTTTCAGAAGTGCTTTTTGAGACTGTGCAGTGATTTCCATTACACAATCCTGTCTGGTCCTGTGCCCCCTGAGGACCCAAAGATAACGGGCATCCAGTATTGATTTTTGGTCTTCTCTCCTGCAGAGAGATTTCTCCTGATTCTCAGAAAGTTTTTGTATTATGTTCTGTAGATGATGGGATATTTAAAGTCTTTGCAATTACTTTATTAAGGAAAATTATACTGACAATGTTTCACAATTTGTTTCTGTAATATCCACGTAAATAGATTTAAAAAAAAAAAAGACTATTCAAACATGAAAATAACTGCCAAATATTTTTTGGTAGTATTTCTAAACACAGAAATACAAGAAAAGCAGTAATACAGGGAACATCGTGCACTGGTCAGCACAACCTGACTGGGAAGCTTGTTTAAGAATGAAGAGTTATATAGCTGAAAAAGCTATTACAGCGCCTGAAGGAACACATAAACAGTTTCTGAAATACCATTTACTTTCTTGTTGGGAGTTGATGAAAATATCACTACTACTCTCATGTCTCTCAGTTCAGTTTAATGTGCAACTTGTTGGTTGTGTTACTCACAAAGTATTTTGTGGAAACATCTGTTTGAAAAATTAGTCATTCATTTAACCTACTTTATGAGACATAAATTCAGAAACTGAAAGCAAAGGGATGATTTTCTTTTCTTTTTTTTTACACATTAGTCACATATAATGAGGAGTACTTCAACACCCTGCACAGTATGAGCGATAGAGAGATTTTCATTGCTGTGGATTACAGTGTTGGTTGCAATAATGTTAATGTACCTTATCAGGTGGAATTAAAAGCTGTAAATTTATCCATAATTTAAAGTGTGCGTGGATTTTTCTTTTTTTTTTTCTTTGGAGTCTGTGGCGAGAACAGCCATCACTTTAGCTACTTAGCGCTTAGCAGTCTCATTTAACTTCTCTGGGCCGTGTATAAAAACAAACGGAACATAATCATTCTTTTTTTAAAAGATAATATGCCATGTTGTGCTGTTTATTGTAGTAACAGACTACTGAGTTGGCCTGGAAGGATCTGAGGACGAAGCTTAGCTAAGCAGAAGCTAACGTTGCACACACCCGAAGGCTGCTATGGGGGCTAATGCAAGGACGGCCTCTTAGTCATCAGCCATTAGCCCTGGTAGAAGCTGGAGTCGCAGGATGCAGTCAGTCACTAGTTGAGGGCTGGCCTCATTTCAGCTCAATAAGAATAAATGTAAGACAATGCTAAGAAGAATTATACCTTGGCATAATCTATGCCAAGTGAAAATAGCTAACTTGTACTAACTAAGGTTGTTTGGCCTGCGCATTTGCATTTTCTTGACAAAACCTATAGGTCACATCACAGGGTCCAATTGGTTTTTATAAAAGCTGTGGTCAGGACACAACTAGTTTGGTTTCTATTCTGTATGAATCACTGAGACACGTATGGCTACTGTCACACAGATCTATCAAACCTAGTTACTGGTTGGTGTTGAATCCCACAGGTTTTATGAAAAGAACTGGACAAAACTAAGTGATGGCACCCACAGGTTTCTGAAGAGTGGTTTTGAAGGCCTTCTTTTTGGACCTATAGGGCATGCCGTCTTGGCAGGAGCAGACTCACCCACCATATCTCCGTCACCACAAGCTAGCTATATTAACTTAACTTAGCTCATGCTACAATGCTAACTACATTACCTCAAAAGGTGTTGGAAACAAGGACCTCCTGTCAGTCTGCCGGACCTCCAGTTCTTCAGAAAAGGGAAATTATGCTCTCTTTGCTCTTAATTCAAAGCTCATATGTCAAGTTGCCTGAAGGTATGTCATAGAGTGTAACATAGCTGTCACTCAGCAACACTACACACCTAATTAAGCATACATTTGAGGTTTTTATGTAATTTCATCTGATGTATATAGAAATTCACTCCACATGCAGTATTCATGGATATGAAATATATGGACACCAAAACCAACACTACAGCCTGTTTTTTTGTTTTTTTTTACCAGGCTGTAAATATATTCATATCTACTCTTAAATGCAATGTTTTAACATGGGGATCAGCAAAGATTGACTCACTGTTGTAGGAAGGCTCCTACTGGTCATTAAAGGAACTACACTTAGGTACACATGCTGACTGTAGCATCATCTTGGTGAATCCATATTTTATAAATAACTTTGTCTAACCAGCATCAAATACATCCAGAAACATCAAAAACCTTGCGACCTTTAAGACATGTGTGACATTTGCCCTGCAGCGTGTGTTCATTGATCAAGTCAGTCTGAGTATATTAGGTATCTGTGCATCATCTCTGTTTAATGATGGATAACGGATTGCTTTTTCTAGAGCCACATTACCTGTGTTGCGCAGCACAGTATCCCTCCGTGAGTACTGCTGCATGGCCTTTTTTTTTTTTTTTGATTCCCCCACCCATGGTGTAAAAGCACAGGCTTGCTACAGGCACACAGTTGAGTCTATCAGATCGCTGCAGGAAACACACTCAGTGTTTTCTGTTTGGGAAACAAATTTCATACAGGGATTAGATTCAGTGGAAAAGAGCTGCCTAAAAAATACGCACCCATAAAATGTGTAATAATGTTGGGCTCACATCAGTCAAATCCCTTCATAATTTTAAGATTCAGTAAAAAGCAATATGGAAAACAGTCACACAGCATGAAGTGCCTCCAAAACTGTACAGCATGCAAATAAAAATAAAATTCAATAATGTACAATTCACTTAAACCCCTTCTTTATTTGAAAGAAAATGCAAAGATAACATATTTTTAAGTATCGAAAAAAAAATTTAAACATTTAGTTTCAAAAAAGTTGGGAAAATTTAACATTGAGTTGAATAGTTAGCTAAGTTAGCTAAATGTGCTGGCACAGTCTGACTTGGGGGTGCATTTGCTGAGTAGTTCACTTCTGGGACCACTGGCAGCTGTCTTGATGTCTTGACTACCCTCCACATCTGAATAATCTTTCACGCTGTAGAATGTTGAACTCCCGACCATTTGGAAATAAGTTTTATAACACTTTCTAGATTGATGTGCAGCAACAGTTACTTCTCTAAAGCTATTGCTTATGTCTTGCCCTTCTGGACTTGAATGCTCAAGATCAAGAGACTGAAAATTTACATAAGTCTGCACACCTGCTGATGATCAGCTCATCAAGGACAGATGATCAGCAACACCAGGCTGCAACTTCTCCTTTTAAATCCCATGGAAGCAGTAAGGGGGTACTTAAGGTTTACACATGATTTTTTTTCTTTTTGCCTTCAGTTGTTTTTATATAAATAATGGCAGAGCAGAAATATATCATATACTGAGAGCCACTACAATGAAATGGTTTTATTGTGTTTTTAAGAAACAAAAAAAATAGGAAGACAGACTTTTAACATTCATGCATGTATGCAGTTTTGAACCTGTTTCTGAGCCCATGCACTGATTTCCACTACAAAAGCATGCCTGCTTTTAGTGTTGGTTTTCAATCATCCCTTTTTGTGTGGAGCGCTGTCTCTGGAATATTTTGGTGCTATTACAGGATGTGCCAAACAATCGGGTGAAAAATAAAGCACTCTCTCTTTCCATTCTAAGCCTTTATACGTGAGTTCGTAATAATAACCATCATCATATGTTGCTTATCAGGTCTTAAGGTAGGTAAATATAAGCTCAGATGAACAACAACACATGATATGTTGTGTTGGTATTTAATTAAACAAAATCAAAGTTAAAAAAAAGAAGCAGCATGTGAAAATCTAAATAGCTCCTTACTGTTCCTTGGAATTAAGATGGTAAACACCAACGAGGTTCTGATCAAATGTGCTTGATCACCTCCAGATGTGTGACCACACCTAGAGGAGCAGCTTTGACAGTTAAGTCTGAAGCATTTGGTTGTGTGTTAACACAAATCCAAGAAGGAACGATATCAGCAATGACTGTAGAGAAGCAGATGTTACTGCTGATCAGTTTGGACTTATGAGGCCGGTCCAAAACAATGTCCATCGTTCTACAGCAACAGTGATTATTTACAAGCAGAAGACACTCAAGAGAGTGGGTTTTCCCAGGAGTGGGTGTCAAGATCACCTCAAGATCAGATCATACAAACTCAATCTAAGAGCTACACCTCACACTCCACAGGCCTCAGGTGAGCATGATAAATGTTGAAGCTCATGACAGCACAGTAGGAAAAAGATAAAAATAAGCATCGCTTGTTTGGAAGAACTGCCAGGAGAAATCATCTTCCCCCAAATAGAACAATAACAGCACTACCTGGGTTTGAAAAATTGCATCTGAACATATCGTAATACAAAAAAAAAGATACAAGAGCTACAGTCAGAAGAAGACTCAACTAGTATAATGAGTTAGGGCCAGCTGAGAGGAGAAAGCCTCTTCTGTCTAAAAACAACATGGAAGCATGACTGAACTCCACAAAACTGCATCTGAGTAAGTCACAAACCTTTTGGAATAATATCCTAAGGATAGGGAAGACCAAAGTGGAACCATTTGCTCTTAAGGCCCAGACCAGTTTTGATGAAAACACAACGCGACATAAGAGGACAAACACCTTATTTTAAATGTCAAACACAGTCGTGGAAGTTTAGGATTATTTGAGCTTGTTTTTCAGCCACAGGACCTCAGTACTTTGAGTTACCTGTGATCTCACGGTATTTTTATACCAAAGCACATAACAGTTCTACAGCTATCTTAAGCATGCCATGACATCTATAAAAGATAGTGAGTAAGAAAAGAGATGAGATGTTGCAATGGCCCAGTCAAAACATGACGGAAAATGATGTGGGACCTTAAGATGGCCAGAAGGACCATCTAACCATTTTGAATCTGTTTTAGAACATTGGAAATGATTTCTCTCTTTTTGCCATTGGGTCTTTGTGAGTTAAAGGTTGGCTGGGAGATTTTCTTCTGAAGCATTATTGCCATATTATCAGAAATTCACTTTGCGCACCGATGGCAAAGGATTTTCTACATGCTCTCAAACAAAAGGAAAACAAAAAACATTCAGCGTCCGTGGAAGCAACACGGCTCTAAAAACGCCAAACGTTTAGAGGTGTGGCCTCAGAGGCAGCCTTGAAGAAAGGGTTTTGGTTTTTTTTTGCCCACTTTTACTGGTTTTTCCAATATTTCCTATCCAAATGTGAATTTACTTTTTACAAAAAACTGTTGTAAAAGTTCCCTAAAAGAACCCTGTGAAGTCTTTACATTTGTATCATAATTTAAAGTCATGGCTATAACCTATAATACTTGAAAGTAATTCTCCGTGTTCTTTTATCTGGTGCCATTGACAAGACTAGAAACAAAGGTCAATTAAAGAGTTTAATACAATCATGAATGCAAAGGTTCAATATGCCATGGAGAATATTTTAATCGGCCGATGGTTAACTTGTCCACAACACCACCGAGATGCTGCCATGGACACAATGCACACCCCCTGTCAGACTGTCTCAGCTCAGTTTTTGTTCTTTGTCTTCGAGTCCAGATGGTAAACAGCTCTGAATCGCAGGTCCAGGCACATGTGGTTGTTTTGTTTGTCTAGGAAATGAGATGTCCCTAAAATGTGTTTATCTATGCTGTCACAGACTTTTGGGGGTCGAGAAGCCAGGATGTTCCAGTCGTTTAAGTCATAAAACCTAAAGCAACCAACTGAGGAACTCACGGTCATAAAAGGAGACTGCATTCTTACATGCCATAAAGATTAGTTTTAACAGTTAAACAGTTCTCTCAGTTAATTTTAATCCTAACATACTAATCAATGTTTATGGTAAAAATGAAAATGGCAAATGGATGCACTTATATAGCGCTCTCTAGACACCATCATGGTGCTCTCAAAGTGCTTTACATTGGCCTCTCATTCACCCATTCACACACACATTCACACACCAGTGGGTTTATACAGTACGTTCAGTTATTTTGTGTGTCAGGATAGAAAACCATCCAACAACATATAATATACAAGGCCGTGTTTCTGCTCCAATATCCTGGCTGTCAGATAGTATTCTAAGACGAAATAATAGTACACTGAAAGACATATAGCTAAATCGCATTACATCAATATTTAATTAAGCTTTTAGCTGTAACATCATATTTTTAATGTGGTCAAGAAATCATTGAGAAAAGAAAAAAGACAATGTATCTGAAAAACATAACTGATGAGTTAGAGAACAGCAGATGCTTTAAACCATTAGCTTAGCTTCGGTTAGTGACTTGTGATGGCTGAAGCACAAACTGCTCTTCTTCTTCTGCATTTAAGATGCATTTTTACCGTATCTTTGTGACTGGATCACTGTTGTTTAGGAAATCGGCTCTATCGTGCCTTTCTGTGGGCTCCAAGTTGTAGCCACATCTGACAGCAGCTCGTATCAGCAACCTCCATCTTCAAGGCTGATGTTTGTCCTTTCACTTTTCCTTTGTGGCATTGGTCAAGTAGAGGCGAGAAATATGTTAGTATTCACTCTAAGGCTAGTCATTTTCTGCTTCTATCGAAACACTGTGGGAGACAAAACTCAACAGGAAACTGTTTAACCGTAGCAGCAGAGGTTTGAGTCCGATCAGTCTTTGGACATAAATGACTTAAGTCAGCGCAGGGATGTGGTTCAGAGCGAGTTTAGCCTTTGTTTTTTGTTTGTTTTATTTTTGAAGCTCAGATATTCAGTTGTTTTGCTTTTTAAACCAGGAAAAAAATACATTTTTGCAATGTTTAGCTTAAAAGGTATAAGTGTGGAGGCTGCTTTTATGACTCTGTTTAAAATTTACTCATCAGCTCGAGTTTTATTTCTCATTACGCTCTTTAGTCTTCTTTAGCTGCCTTCGCCATGATTTCCACTGAAGCTCTGTGAGCTTGTTTTATTGCTGATGATGTGTGGCCACGTTCAAACCATGCATGGGTATACATCTTGAGTATTCCGGTCAGAAACAGCCAGTACCTAATGCGCATTTAGCATTTAAATTTATACGGCAAACGCGTCTCAGGAAGTTATGTGTTGTAAACGGACTGGTCCGGATAACCCTCTCTCAAAGGAACGAGAATGATTAGTTCACCGAGATGAGTCAGTTTCATATACTGCAGTCAGACAGGGTGAAGCTACTTCGACTAAACGCAGTTTGCAAAAGCCAAAAAATAAATAAATAATCCAGGATTGGAAACAACGCTCTATTACTTTTCTAAAACTGCTTTTTTCATTCTTGGTCAAGTCTGCCGAGCAGGGCCGGCCAAAGCCTCCATGGGGCGCTAAGCAAAATTTGATGTTGGGGCCCCTTTTTACTGCTTGTCATGCTAATTATTGATCATTCATGCGCCCCCTACAAACATATTTCATGTTCTAGTCCGTTATTTGTAGTTACATTGTAATCCACAGTGATTAGGGCCATCGAAGCAGACAATGGGTTTGCAAATTTGCAGAAAAATCTTTCATATTTGGCAAATTCAGCAACTTCCCGCTTCAAGGCATGGATAATGCCTCGAAGAGCATTTTTTATGCATCTGTGGTTTTTAATCTGAGTGGGAAACTGAATGTCATTGAGGCCAAGCATAGTTAACATCATAACAACAAAATAAACTGATAATTCACTGTAAACTTAATTTGCTTTTATTATGTTTTTGTTTTAACCCTGTGAAACCCAAATATAGAAAAACACAAAAAAAATTTTTTTCAACCATTAAGATGTTATTGTAGGAGGCCTTTGAGGCTGAAAATGAGATGTTTTTCAAAAAAATATGTTTTTGTAAGTTTTTACGGAAATGTTGTAATATTGCAACATTGGGCTCAATGGGGAGCAGAATCTCCTGTATCTGTACTCATTGTCTGAACAACAATACTGAATTAAGAATTCATTTGCAGGGTTTTACTTTTGTCACAGAACAGTATAACATGAAAAATAATCTCAGTCATGTTGTTATGAACAGTCATTTATTGCAATAGCAAGAACTTTGACATTTATTTACAATGATAGTCCCAGAAACAGTTCTTGTCCTCTGAAAAACAGAGGCGGACATGACATTTGCTGCATTGGGTATTGGTATACCCTTTACTGCAATGTCTGCAGTGTCCTCTCTTCACTTTTATTGAGAAATGTCCAAAGTGTTGTGGCCACCTGGAAAGAGAAGAATCAATATTAATATTAATAATCCATTCATATATATGCCAAAAATGCATGATGATACAAGTCAAAGATATCACAAACATGGCAAATAGCAGAAATAGTGTTATGGCCTGGGTCGGCCATGGCAGCCCTGTGTGTGTGGGTCTGTGTCTGTCAAGTCGGCGTCTCTCCCTGTCTTTAGTGGTTCCTGTTTTACTTTGAAGGTCTGTCTTGTCTCTATTGTTTTCAGCTTTGCTTCCTTCCCCTCGTTACCACTGATTCCCTGCACCTGCCTCTCGTTTGTTCCTCTGTGTATTTAAGTCCTGTCATTTTCCCCTGTTCTCTGTGGGTCATTGTTGTCGTGAGTATGTGTTGTGCAGTCCTTTATGTTTCCCTCGCGTCTTCAGGTTTAAGTTAAGTTATGTTTTTGCATTTTGACTTTTGTGTTTTTGATCATTGCCTTTTTTTGTGTTTTTGGATCTTTTTGGACGTTTGTGTTGGTTGGTAATAAACCTTTGCTTTTTGAGATCTCCTGCGCCTTGGTCCTTTTAGTAGCTGCAAACCTGACAGAATGACCCACCGTCACCTGGACCAAGCAGGAGAACCCGATGTCTTTTGGGGCACCCGACTGGCCGGAGGGGGGCCCAAGAGCATCCAGCACGCCAGTCGGAGCTGGGGGTTTGGACCAGCCCATTACCTGGCCGGGTTCGCCTCCGGGGAGGATGACGAGACGCCTCGGAGAAGGCGAGGCAGGCGCTCACGCTCTCGGGCGGCCCCACAGGTGGCCAGTCCTCCAGGGCTTCTTGTCGGTGCTATGAGTTTTAGAACTTTGGATGAACAATCAGACGCCCTGGAGGCCACATCACCTCCAGCACCCACCCCGGCCCACGCTCCGCGGACCCAGTCGCCACCGCCTAACCCCGTCTCCCTAGAGGCCTTGGACCGCTTACCGGGGTTTCGGGAGGAGGTCCAGGCCTTCCAAGACCTCCACCACCGTCTCACGTCCTCCGTGATAGGAACCACTGACGTGAGGCGGTGGAAATTTGTCTACGACCTCCTCCTGAGAAACCTCGCCGCCCAGCCCCGGCTCCTCCTCATACCGGACATAAGGGCGGTACAGGCCAGCCTGGTGAAGTGTAGGGAGGAGCTGGTGGCCTTTGCACCGACGTCCAGGGCGGTCCCCGTTGCCGATCCATCTGTCCCTATCTCCGACGTGGTCGACGCACGCTCGCCTGATACCGTTCCCGAGGTGGTCGACTCACGCTCGCCTAATTCGGTTCCCGAGGTGGTCGACGCACCTCCCCTCGTTCCCGAGGTGGTCGACTCACGCTCACCAGATTTCGCTCCCGAGGTGGTCGACGCACCTCCCCTCGTTCCCGAGGTGGTCGACTCACGCTCGCCTAAGTCTGTTCCCGGGGTGGTCGACTCACGCTCGCCAGAGTCTGTTCCCGGGGTGGTCGACTCACGCTCGCCAGAGTCTGTTCCCGGGGTGGTCGACGCACCTCCCCTCGTTTCCGAGGTGGTCGACTCACGCTCGCCAGAGTCTGTTCCCGAGGTGGTCGACGCACCTCCCTTCGTTTCCGAGGTGGTCGACTCACGCTCGCCAGAGCCTGTTCCCGAGGTGGTCGACGCACCTCCCCTCCTTCTCGAGGTGGTCGACGCGCCTCAACCTGCCTGTGCGGCGGTCGACACACCTTTATGTGTCCCTATGGCCGAGCAGGAGCTGCAGGCGGCCGACACTCTTCCTTTGCCCCTGCAGCTGGAGCTGCAGGTGGCTGAAAACCAGGCGCCGCCCCTGCAGCAGGAGCTGCAGGCGGCCGAGACTCTCCCTGCGCCCCTGCAGCAGGAGCTGCAGGCGGCCGAGACTCTCCCTGCGCCCCTGCAGCAGGAGCTGCCGCAGGTCCAGCTTCTTCCGTCGCCGCTGCAGCAGGAGCTGCCGCAGGAGCTGCCGCAGGTCCAGCTTCTTCCTTCACCGCTGCAGCAGGAGCTGCCGCAGGTCCAGCTTCTTCCGTCGCCGCTGCAGCTGGTCCAGACTCATCCGTCGTCGGTGCAGCAGGAGCTGCAGCCGACCGTGACTCCTCCGACTCCGCTGCAGGAGGAGTCGCAGATGACTTCACGTTGCCTCCTGGCTCCCGCCCGGCGCCGCGGCCATCCTCCACGTCGCCTCCTGGCTCCCGCCCGGCGCCGCGGCCGTCCTCCACGTCGCCTCCTGGCTCCCGTCCGGCGCCGCAGCCGTCCTCCACGTCGCCTCCTGGCTCCCGTCCGGCGCCGCGGCTGCTGCCCGCCTCGTCAGTTCCTGGTTCCTGCACGCCGACGCCGTGGTCGTCCACCTCACCAGTTCCTGGTCCCTGTCCGCCGGCATTGCCTGCCCTATCAGTTCCTGGGTCTAGTCCACCGACGCCGGCTGCCTCGTCTGTTCCTGGTTCCAGTCTGCTGGCGTGGTGGTCGTCCGCCTCAACTGTCTCTGCCATCTGTCCGGCGCCGAGGCCGCCCCCCTTGACTGTATAGGGCCTCATTCCGGCGCCGAGGCCGCCCCCTGGACTGTTATGGGCCTCATTCCGGCGCCGAGGCCGCCCCCTGGACTGTTATGGGCCTCCTTCCGCCGCCGAGGCCGGCCCCCTGGACTGCGTCGGGCCTCCGTCAGGCGCCGAGGCCGCCCTCCTGGACTGCTTCGGACCTCCGTCGGGCGCTGCAGCCGCCCTCCTGGACTGCTTCGGACCTCCGTCGGGTGCTGCAGCCGCCCTCCTGAACTCTTTCTGTTTGGCCTGATGGTCTGGTGATTGTTTGGGGTTTTTTCTTTTTTTGGGTTCCCTGCCTTCCGGCCCCCTCCGCCCGCCCTGCTCTGCTCCCCTTCCTTTGTTTGTTCTGTCTTTTTTTTGGTTTGGACTGTCTGGGAGCCGGTCCTTTGGGGGGGGTACTGTTATGGCCTGGGTCGGCCATGGCAGCCCTGTGTGTGTGGGTCTGTGTCTGTCAAGTCGGCGTCTCTCCCTGTCTTTAGTGGTTCCTGTTTTACTTTGAAGGTCTGTCTTGTCTCTATTGTTTTCAGCTTTGCTTCCTTCCCCTCGTTACCACTGATTCCCTGCACCTGCCTCTCGTTTGTTCCTCTGTGTATTTAAGTCCTGTCATTTTCCCCTGTTCTCTGTGGGTCATTGTTATCGTGAGTATGTGTTGTGCAGTCCTTTATGTTTCCCTCGCGTCTTCAGGTTTAAGTTATGTTTTTGCGTTTTGACTTTTGTGTTTTTGGATCTTTTTGGACGTTTGTGTTGGTTGGTAATAAACCTTTGCTTTTTGAGATCTCCTGCGCCTTGGTCCTTTTAGTAGCTGCAAACCTGACAAATAGATTCTTACCAGAATGAGAGAGGATGCTAGTTGGGCCTGGAAGTTTCTCATGTTCAGAATCTCCTTCTTTGGCATCTTGAGAGCTTGGCAATGTCGCTTGTAGAGGAGCCAGGCGTTGACCACAGCAAGGGTGATGGTGTGCCAGAAGATGTACAGTCATGGAAAAAATTATTAGACCACCATTTTTTCTTCACTTTCTTGTTCATTTTAATACCTGGTACCACTAAACGTCATCATGTGACTAAAACAGACAGAAAAGAAAACACTGAATGCATAAAAGCAGTGTTTTTGGCAGTACAACGCCATAGCTATTGATGTAAAAACTTAAGTGATTTAGGTTATAATCAAGAAACCATGGAAAATGGTAGATATCAGCTCTTAAATAAAACTCTTATGAGCAATCTTTGTGGTTATCGTTATGTTTGTCCAACAAATGTACCTTTAGTTGTACCAGGCATTAAAATGAACAAGAAACTGACGAAAACAAGGGTGGTCTAAATAATTTTTTCCATGACTGTACATGTAACCAGCGCCGGGTTTTCAGGGCGAACTTGTATTTCGCTGTAATTACACATTGCACTGAAGTAATCTATTCACACATTTAACTGGCCACACAATAGTGTATAGCTGACCAATTGTAAACTCTGATTATCATACTAATAGATATGCAGGTAGCCTCCAATTTATGACAACACATGACATTCCTGAACATCAACACCTGCTCCAGAACAATGAAAAAAAATGCCCTCCCCCAAGCATCCTCCACAACTGATTTAACTAAGAATTGATAGGAAACATTTTCTTATCAAAAGCCAAGACTAAGGGCAGACATGCACAAACAGAAATTCTTTGTTAGAAAGTCCTGCTTTCTGTGATAAGGAGAAAATACTGAGTGGTCAAGGTGGTTAGAAATCATTATAAGTAAATGAAAATGATTAGATATGGCAATATATCTTTGCACACTAGTTTCTAATATAATAATATGTAATCAAATATAAGGCTAGGCTGTAAATCATGTGTAGTTTAAAGTTATATTGTGAAAATTTAAATTGTTCCTCTCAAGACATCCCTATCAAAACAGGGTTGTTTTTGACACCACATTCACCCAACGTTTGTAATATTGCAACAATTACAAAACACGCTCTAAATAAAATGTAAGGCACATTTTCCACAATGACTACATACTGACATATTCTAGACACTGTAATAAACATAAAAAATATTTAAAGCACTTTACTTACTTCAGTCAGATAAATCCAATCCAGTAAATCGAGGGGATGATGCTCTCTCAAAAATCTGGAGGGTGTGTGACTTCTGGACCTGAGGACAAGCCTTATATACAAATGTATGACCCAATAGCATTCTGAGACTGAACAATAGGACCAAATGAGTAGGTTAATGTGGTTGAACCAAAAAATAAAAATGAAAAAAAGTTTTTTTGGGAGATAACAAAAATTGTTGTAATTCTGCAACAGTGGGTCTTACAGGGTTAAATAATGGTGTAAATGAACAGAGGTGTCTTAAAAAAGAAAACGAAAATGGTTTATGAATAAAATATAAAGTTCGGTCAAGGTTTACGTAAGACTATGTAAAGATGTGAAAAGGATTTGGGGGAAAAAACACACAGCAATCCAAACATTGGATGTTTATGTTGGTTTATATTTTTCCTCAACGCTCTGCAGCAAACAATTGGTGAAAACAAGACACCTCAAATGACAAGTGTACAAAATTAATGCAACAACATAGTGCAAGCAAATTTACTCACTCAATTATTAAACATTTGCTATCAAATGTTGGTGACATGCCAAAACATGACCTATATATATATACACTGTAAGAAATTTTCCTGTAAAATAACGGTAAAGAGCTGGCAGCAGAGACGCCAGCTCTTTACCGTTTTTTTTACGGTATTCATCCGTAAATTGATTTTACAGTAGTGGACCGTAAAACAGAAATACCGTATTTCTGTTTTACGGTCCACTACTGTAAAACAAAAATTCGGTATTTCTGTTTTACAGTAGTGGACCGTAAAACAGAAATATGGTATTTCTGTTTTACAGTAGTGGACCGTAAAACAGAAATACGGTATTTCCGTTTTACTTCTGTTTCCCCAAAACAGAAATACGGTATTTCTGTTTTACGGTCCACTACTGTAAAACAGAAATACTGTATTTTATATTTCTGTTTTACAGTCCACTACTGTAAAACAAAAATTTGGTATTTCTGTTTTACAGTAGTGGACCGTAAAACAGAAATACGGTATTTCTGTAAATCATAGAAATGCAAATATATACGGTATTTCTGTTTTACGGTCCACTACTGTAAAATCAATTTACGGATGAATACCGTAAAAAAAACTACTGTGGACTGTTTCTGGGGAAACAGAAGTAAAACAGAAATACAGTATTTCTGTTTTACAGTAGTGGACCGTAAAACAGAAATACGGTATTTCTGTAAATCATAGAAATGCAGAAATATACGGTATTTCTGTTTTAACGGTCCACTACTGTAAAACAGAATACCGTATTCTGTTTTACTTCTGTTTCCCAAAAAGAAAATACGGTATTTTGTTTTACGGTCCAATACGTAAAACAAAAATTCGGTATTTCGTTTTCAGTAGTGGACCGTAAAACAGAAATACCGTATTTCTGTAAATCATAGAAATGCAGAAATATACGATTTTTGTTTACGGTACTGTAAAACAGATATCAGTATTTCTGTTTTTTACAATAGTGGACCGTAAAACAGAAACCGTATATTTCGCATATCTATGATTTACAGTAAAGAGCTGGCAGCAGAGAGCCAGCAATAACTAAATAATAAAGGTGGTGTAGGCGTTGTTTGAAAAAACGGTTCCAGCATCCAACTCAAGTGAGATTTGAAAATAACACTCCCTCCCCCTCCCAAAGGCTCCGCCTCCTCCTCTCATCACCCCTCGAAACCACGCCTTCACACGATTCACCACTACATGAACCATAGGGAGGGAGGGTGGGTGGGAGTGCATTGAATATTTGATTGATGTATTATGCAGCCAATCAAAATAGTGATGATCTCTATTTTGATTGGTCAGAGTTTTTCTCTGATTATACCTCTAGACGGACCAAAAGTTTAGTTTTTTTTTGCAAACATTTTATTTCAGTGTTTGCAATGGGAATGTGAAAAGGTTTCAGGCAATATTGTAAAAGTGCTGCAAAAAAAACACCTACCTCACCTTTAAGCATTATTGTGAATATTGTGCAAAATAAGCAATAAAAAAACTTAGAGAGATTCAAAATGATTTATTTTAGTAGAAATATATACTGATGAATACTGCTAGATTTAAAAATTGAGGGAAAAAAAAGACAAAATAAACCCTGTTGTGACACTGAGAAAAATTTCAAGTAGCAAACAGAGACAGCCTAGTAGGTTTGTTTCACACTATGGTGATAAACTTAATTTTTTTTAAATTGCTTGTCAGTGCATAACCTGCTTGTCAGGACATAACCTATAGCTGACTTTTTGAGCCAATGCCAATATTATTCAACATTGTCTTTACACAAGTTTGAACCTTGTTCAATGACACACTGGGTCTAAGAAAAAGACCAACGCAACAAATACAGAGGAAATAAGGTTTTTTTAAACAATTAAGGACTTTTCAAGGTAGGAACATTAAGACCTTTTTGATTACAAGAGTCACCACTGTAAAAATCATTTACGGATGATACCGTAAAAAAAAACGGTAAACAGTAGTGGACTGTAAAAGAAATACGGTATTTTGTTTAATACTGTAAAACAGAATACGGTATTTCTGTTTTACGGTCCACTACTGTAAAACAACGGTATTTTGTAGTGGAACGTAAAACAGAAATACGGTATTTTGTAAATCATAGAAATGCAGAAATATACGGTATTTCTGTTTTACGGTCCACTACTGTAAATCAATTTACGGATTAATACCGTAAAAAAACGGTAACAGTAGTGGACTGTAAAACAGCAATACTGTATTTTACAGTAGTGGACCGTAAAACAGAAATACGGTATTTCTGTAAATCATAGAAATGCAGAAATATACGGTATTTCTGTTTTACGGTCCACTACTGTAAAACAAACCGTATTCTGTTTTACTTCTGTTCCCAAAACAGAAATACCGATTTCTGTTTTAGGTTCCACTACTGTAAAACAGAAATTACTGTATTACAGTAGTGGACTGTAAAACAGAAATACGGTATTTCGTGTTTCTCCATAGTCAAACACAAAATTCGGTTTTCTGTTTTACGGTCCTACTTAACAGAAATACGGTATTTCTGTATTGAGTAGCAGCAGAGACGCCAGCAATTATACTAAATAATAAAGGTGGTGTAGGTGTTTGAAAACGGTTCCAGCAATCAACTCAAGTGAGATTTGAAAATATAACTCCCTCCCTCCTCCCAAAGGCTCCGCCTCTCCTCTTCAGTCACCCCTGAAACCACGCCTTAACACGATTCACCACCATGAACCATAGGGAGGGAGGGGTGGGTGGGATGCATTGGATATTTGATTGATGTATTATGCAGCCAATCAATGTGATGATCTCTATTTGATTGGTCAGAGTTTTTCTCTGATATACCCTCTAGTCTGGACAAAGTTTAGTTTTTTTTTGAAACATTTATCAGTGTTGCAATGGGAATGTGAAAAGGTTTCAGGCAATATTGTAAAAGTGCTGCAAAAAAACACACCTACCCCACCTTAAGCATTATTGTGAATATTGTGCAAAATAAGCAATAAAAACTTAGAGCGATTCAAAATGATTTATTTCAGTAGGAAATATAATACTGAATACTGCTAGATTCAAAAATTGAGGGAAAAAAAAGACAAAATAAACCCTGTTGGTTGACATGAGAAAAAATTTCAAGTAGCAAACAGAGACAGCCTAGTNCTGCAAAAAAACAACACCTACCCCACCTTTAAGCATTATTGTGAATATTGTGCAAAATAAGCATAAAAAACTTAGAGAGATTCAAAATGATTTATTTCAGTAGGAATATAATACTGAATACTACTAGTTTCAAAAAATTGAGGGAAAAAAAAGACAAAATAAACCCTGTTGGTTGACACTGAGAAAAATTTCAAGTAGCAAACAGAGACAGCCTAGTGTTTTTGTTCACACTATGGTGATGAACTTAATTTTTTTAAATTGCTTGTCAGTGCATAACCTGCTTGTCAGGACATAACCTATAGCTGACTTTTTGAGCCAATGCCAATATTATTCAACATTGTCTTTAACACAAGCATTGTTCAATGACACACTGGGTCTAAGAAAAAGACCAACGCAACAAATACAGAGGAAATAAGTGTTTAAACATTATTAAGACTATTTTCAAAGTAGGAACATTAAGACCTTTTTGATTACATGAGTCCACCACTGTAAAATCAATTTACGGATGAATACCGTAAAAAAACGGTAAACAGTAGTGGACTGTAAAACAGAAATACGGTATTTCTGTTTTACGGTCCACTACTGTAAAACAAAAATTCGGTATTTCTGTTTTACAGTAGTGGACCGTAAAACAAAAATACGGTATTTCTGTTTTACAGTAGTGGACCGTAAAACAAAATACGGTATTTCTGTAAATCATAGAAATGCAGAAATATACGGTATTTCTGTTTTACGGTCCACTACTGTAAAATCAATTTACGGATGAATACCGTAAAAAAACGGTAAAGAGTAGTGGACTGTAAAACAGAAATACAGTATATTTCTGCATTTCTATGATTTACAGAAATACCGTATTTCTGTTTTACGGTCCACTACCGTAAAAAAGAAATACCGTATTTCTGTTTTACAGTAGTGGACCGTAAAACAGAAATACGGTATTTCTGTTTTACGGTAGTGGACCGTAAAACAGTAATACCGTAAAACTGTAAAATACCGTATTTCTGTTTTACAGTAGTGGACCGTAAAACAAAAATACCGTATTTCTGTTTTACAGTTGTGGACCGTAAAACAGAAATACCGTATTTCTGTTTTACGGTCCACTACTGTAAAATACCGTATTTCTGTTTTACAGTAGTGGACCGTAAAACAGAAATACGGTATTCTACAGTAGTGGACGGTAAAACAGAAATATGTATTATGTATATGTATATGTATTTTTGTTTTCCGTATTTCTGTAAATCATAGAAATGCAGAAATATACAGTATTTCTGTTTTACGGTCCACCACTGTAAAATCAATTTACGGATGAATACCGTAAAAAAACGGTAAAAAGTAGTGGACTGTAAAACAAAAATACGGTATTTCTGTAAAACAGAAATACGTATTTCTGTAAAACAGAAATACGGTATTTCTGTTTTACAGTCCACTACTGTAAAACAAAAATTCGGTATTTCTGTTTTACAGTAGTGGACCGTAAAACAGAAATACCGTATTTCTGTAAATCATAGAAATGCAGAAATATACGGTATTTCTGTTTTACGGTCCACTACTGTAAAACAGAAATACAGTATTTCTGTTTTACAGTAGTGGACCGTAAAACAGAAATACCGTATATTTCTGCATTTCTATGATTTACAGTAAAGAGCTGGCAGCAGAGACGCCAGCAATATACTTAATAATAAAGGTGGTGTAGGCGTTGTTTGAAAAACGGTTCCAGCAATCCAACCCAAGTGAGATTTTGAAAATATACACTCCCTCCCTCCTCCCAAAGGCTCCGCCTCCTCCTCTTCAGCTCACCCCTCGAAACCACGCCTTCACACGATTCACCACTACATGAACCATAGGGAGGAAGGGGTGGGTGGGAGTGCATTGATATTTGATTGATGTATTATGCAGCCAATCAAAATAGTGATGATCTCTATTTTGATTGGTCAGAGTTTTTCTCTGATTATACCCTCTAGACGGGACCAAAACGTTTAGTTTTTTTTTTGCAAACATTTTATTTCAGTGTTTGCAATGGGAATGTGAAAAGGTTTTCAGGCAATATTGTAAAAAGTGCTGCAAAAAAACAACACCTACCCCACCTTTAAGCATTATTGTGAATATTGTGCAAAATAAGCAATAAAAACTTAGAGAGATTCAAAATGATTTATTTCAGTAGGAAATATAATACTGAATACTGCTAGATTCAAAAAATTGAGGAAAAAAAAGACAAAATAAACCCTGTTGGTTGACACTGAGAAAAATGTTCAAGTAGCAAACAGAGACAGCCTAGTAGTGTTTGTTTCACACTATGGTGATGAACTTAATTTTTTTAAATTGCTTGTCAGTGCATAACCTGCTTGTCAGGACATAACCTATAGCTGACTTTTTGAGCCAATGCCAATATTATTCAACATTGTCTTTAACACAAGCATTGTTCAATGACACACTGGGTCTAAGAAAAAGACCAACGCAACAAATACAGAGGATATAAGTGTTTAAACATTATTAAGACTATTTTCAAAGTAGGAACATTAAGACCTTTTTGATTACATGAGTCCACCACTGTAAAATCAATTTACGGATGAATACCGTAAAAAAACGGTCAACAGTAGTGGACTGTAAAACAGAAATACGGTATTTCTGTTTTACGGTCCACTACTGTAAAACAAAAATTCGGTATTTCTGTTTTACAGTAGTGGACCGTAAAACAAAAATACGGTATTTCTGTTTTACAGTAGTGGACCGTAAAACAAAAATTCGGTATTTCTGTAAATCATAGAAAAGCAGAAATATACGGTATTTCTGTTTTACGGTCCACTACTGTAAAATCAATTTACGGATGAATACCGTAAAAAAACGGTAAAGAGTAGTGGACTGTAAAACAGAAATACAGTATATTTCTGCATTTCTATGATTTACAGAAATACCGTATTTCTGTTTTACGGTCCACTACCGTAAAAACAGAAATACCGTATTTCTGTTTTACAGTAGTGGACCGTAAAACAAAAATACCATATTTCTGTTTTACGGTCCACTACTGTAAAATACCGTATTTCTGTTTTACAGTCCACTACTGTAAAATACCGTATTTCTGTTTTACGGTAGTGGACCGTAAAACAGTAATACCGTAAAACTGTAAAATACCGTATTTCTGTTTTACAGTAGTGGACCGTAAAACAGAAATACCGTATTTCTGTTTTACAGTTGTGGACCGTAAAACAGAAATACGGTATTTCTGTTTTACGGTCCACTACTGTAAAACAGAAATACGGTATTTCTGTTTTACGGTAGTGGACCGTAAAACAGAAATACGGTATTCTACAGTAGTGGACGGTAAAA
This sequence comes from Hirundichthys speculiger, assembly GCA_018398805.1. Taxonomy (NCBI): domain Eukaryota; kingdom Metazoa; phylum Chordata; class Actinopteri; order Beloniformes; family Exocoetidae; genus Hirundichthys; species Hirundichthys speculiger. The sequence goes on along the minus strand of JAGFBZ010000499.1, from coordinate 180,317 downwards.
CAGAAATATGTATTATGTATATGTATATGTATTTTTGTTTTACGGTCCACTACTGTAAAACAGAAATACGGTATTTTACAATAGTGGACCGTAAAACAGAAATACCGTATTTCTTTTTTACGGTCCACTACTGTAAAATACCGTATTTCTGTTTTACAGTAGTGGACCGTAAAACAGAAATACCGTATTTCTGTTTTACGGTCCACTACTGTAAAACAGAAATATGGTATTTCTGTTTTACAGTAGTGGACTGTAAAACAGAAATACAGTATATTTCTGCATTTCTATGATTTACAGAAATACGGTATTTCTGTTTTACGGTCCACTACCGTAAAACAGAAATACCGTATTTCTGTTTTACAGTAGTGGACCGTAAAACAAAAATACCGTATTTCTGTTTTACGATCCACTACTGTAAAATACCGTATTTCTGTTTTACAGTAGTGGACCGTAAAACAGAAATACGGTATTCTACAGTAGTGGACGGTAAAACAGAAATATGTATTATGTATATGTATATGTATTTTTGTTTTACGGTCCATTACTGTAAAATACCGTATTTCTGTTTTACAGTAGTGGACCGTAAAACAGAAATACCGTATTTCTGTTTTACAGTAGTGGACCGTAAAACAGAAATACCGTATTTCTGTTTTACAGTCCACTACTGTAAAACAGAAATACCGTATTTCTGTTTTACAGTAGTGGACCGTAAAACACTACTACTATTCTACCGTAGTGGACCATAAAACAGAAATATGTATTATGTATATGTATATGTATTTTTGTTTTACGGTCCACTACTGTAAAACAGAAATACAGTATTTCTGTTTTACGGTCCACTACTGTAAAATACCGTATTTCTGTTTTACAGTAGTGGACCGTAAAACAGGAATACCGTATTTCTGTTTTACGGTCCACTACTGTAAAATACCGTATTTCTGTTTTACAGTAGTGGACCGTAAAACAGAAATACCGTAATTCTGTTGTACGGTAGTGGACCGTAAAACAGTAATACCGTAAAACTGTAAAATACCGTATTTCTGTTTTACAGTAGTGGACCGTAAAACAGAAATACCGTAAAACAGAAATACCGTATTTTTGTTTTACGGTCCACTACTGTAAAACAGAAATACCGTATTTCTGTTTTACGGTCCACTACTGTAAAATACCGTATTTCTGTTTTACAGTAGTGGACCGTAAAACAGAAATACGGTATTTCTGTTTTACGGTAGTGGACCGTAAAACAGTAATACTGTAAAACTGTAAAATACCGTATTTCTGTTTTACAGTAGTGGACCGTAAAACAGAAATACCGTATTTCTGTTTTACAGTTGTGGACCGTAAAACAGAAATACCGTATTTCTGTTTTACAGTAGTGGACCGTAAAACAGAAATACGGTATTCTACCGTAGTGGACCGTAAAACAGAAATATGTATTATGTATATGTATATGTATTTTTGTTTTACGGTCCACTACTGTAAAACAGAAATACCGTATTTCTGTTTTACGGTCCACTACTGTAAAATACCGTATTTCTGTTTTACAGTAGTGGACCATAAAACAGGAATACCGTATTTCTGTTTTACGGTCCACTACTGTAAAATACCGTATTTCTGTTTTACAGTAGTGGACCGTAAAACAGAAATACGGTATTTCTGTTTTACGGTAGTGGACCGTAAAACAGTAATACCGTAAAACTGTAAAATACCGTATTTCTGTTTTACAGTAGTGGACCGTAAAACAGAAATACCGTATTTCTGTTTTACAGTTGTGGACCGTAAAACAGAAATACCGTACTTCTGTTTTACAGTAGTGGACCGTAAAACAGAAATACCGTAAAACAGAAATACCGTATTTTTGTTTTACGGTCCACTACTGTAAAACAGAAATACCGTATTTCTGTTTTACGGTCCACTACTGTAAAATACCGTATTTCTGTTTTACAGTAGTGGACCGTAAAACAGAAATACGGTATTTCTGTTTTACGGTAGTGGACCGTAAAACAGTAATACCGTAAAACTGTAAAATACCGTATTTCTGTTTTACAGTAGTGGACCGTAAAACAGAAATACCGTATTTCTGTTTTATAGTTGTGGACCATAAAACAGAAATACCGTAAAACAGAAATACGGTATTTCTGTTTTACAGTAGTGGACCGTAAAACAGAAATACCGTATTTCTGTAAATCATAGAAATGTAGAAATATACAGTATTTCTGTTTTACGGTCCACTACTGTAAAATCAATTTACGGATGAATACCGTAAAAAAACGGTAAACAGTAGTGGATTGTAAAACAGAAATACTGTATTTTACAGTAGTGGACCGTAAAACAGAAATACGGTATTTCTGTTTTTACGGTCCACTACTGTAAAACAAAAATTCGGCATTTCTGTTTTACAGTAGTGGACCGTAAAACAGAAATACCGTATTTCTGTAAATCATAGAAATGCAGAAATATACGGTATTTCTGTTTTACGGTCCACTACTGTAAAACAGAAATACGGTATTTCTGTTTTACAGTATTGGACCGTAAAACAGAAATACCGTATTTCTGTAAATCATACAAATGCAGAAATATACAGTATTTCTGTTTTACGGTCCACCACTGTAAAATCAATTTACGGATGAATACCGTAAAAAAACAGTAAACAGTAGTGGACCGTAAAACAGAAATACCGTATTTCTGTTTTACGGTCCACTACTGTAAAACAGAAATACGGTATTTCTTTTTTACGGTCCACTACTGTAAAACAAAAATTCAGTATTTCTGTTTTACAGTAGTGGACCGTAAAACAGAAATACGGTATTTCTGTAAATCATAGAAATGCAGAAAAATACGGTATTTCTGTTTTACGGTCCACTACTGTAAAATCAATTTACGGATGAATACCGTAAAAAACGGTAAACAGTAGTGGACCGTAAAACAGAAATACCGTATTTCTGTTTTACGGTCCACTACTGTGGACTGTTTATGGGCAAACAGAAGTAAAACAGAAATACGGTATTTCTGTTTTACAGTAGTGGACCGTAAAACAGAAATACGGTATTTCTGTAAATCATAGAAATGCAGAAATATACGGTATTTCTGTTTTACGGTCCACTACTGTAAAACAGAAATACCGTATTTCTGTTTTACTTCTGTTTCCCCAAAACAGAAATACCGTATTTCTGTTTTACGGTCCACTACTGTAAAACAGAAATACTGTATTTTACAGTAGTGGACCGTAAAACAGAAATACGGTATTTCTGTTTTACGGTCCACTACTGTAAAACAAAAATTCGGTATTTCTGTTTTACAGTAGTGGACCGTAAAACAGAAATACCGTATTTCTGTAAATCATAGAAATGCAGAAATATACGGTATTTCTGTTTTACGGTCCACTACTGTAAAACAGAAATACAGTATTTCTGTTTTACAGTAGTGGACCGTAAAACAGAAATACCGTATTTTTGTAAATCATAGAAATGCAGAAATATACGGTATTTCTTTCTTTACAGTAAAGACCTGGCAGCAGAGACGCCAGCAATATACTAAATAATAAAGGTGGTGTAGGCGTTGTTTGAAAAACGGTTCCAGCAATCCAACTCAAGTGAGATTTTGAAAATATACACTCCCTCCCTCCTCCCAAAGGCTCCGCCTCCTCCTCTTCAGCTCACCCCTCGAAACCACGCCTTCACACGATTCACCACTACATGAACCATAGGGAGGGAGGGGTGGGTGGGAGTGCATTGATATTTGATTGATGTATTATGCAGCAGCCAATCAAAATAGTGATGATCTCTATTTTGATTGGTCAGAGTTTTTCTCTGATTATACCCTCTAGACGGGACCAAAACGTTTAGTTTTTTTTTGCAAACATTTTATTTCAGTGTTTGCAATGGGAATGTGAAAAGGTTTTCAGGCAATATTGTAAAAAGTGCTGCAAAAAAACAACACCTACCCCACCTTTAAGCATTATTGTGAATATTGTGCAAAATAAGCAATAAAAACTTAGAGAGATTCAAAATGATTTATTTCAGTAGGAAATATAATACTGAATACTGCTAGATTCAAAAAATTGAGGAAAAAAAAAGACAAAATAAACCCTGTTGGTTGACACTGAGAAAAAATTTCAAGTAGCAAACAGGGACAGCCTAGTAGTGTTTGTTTCACACTATGGTGATAAACTTAATTTTTTTAAATTGCTTGTCAGTGCATAACCTGCTTGTCAGGACATAACCTATAGCTGACTTTTTGAGCCAATGCCAATATTATTCAACATTGTCTTTAACACAAGTTTGAACGCTTGTTCAATGACACACTGGGTCTAAGAAAAAGACCAACGCAACAAATACAGAGGAAATAAGTGTTTAAACATTATTAAGACTATTTTCAAGGTAGGAACATTAAGACCTTTTTGATTACATGAGTAAAAACATTTAGCAAACCAGCATGTGTTTTTCCTCTTAAAATAGTCCTGTGAGATAGATTAAAATTTCCTCTAAACTCCACTTAAAAGATTTACATTATGTACTGTACTCTGCAATGTATTTTATGCTGTCTATGAAAATGCAGAACTGTATGCAAAATTGACAACATTTGGAAAACAGAGGTAAGAACATTTTGAAAAAGTGCCTCAAGGCCATTTCAAAACTTTTACAGTACAGTTAGAACATTTTGACATTATGCATCATTACAGTAATGTGGAAAAAAGAGAACATTTAAGGCAGAAACTGTAATCGACTCCTGCTTGCGACTTGCAGTTTACTTATTAAAATAGTCCTGTGAAGTATTCCTGATCTTTGCTTCAAATGCGGTGATTATCAAGGTACACTATTCCATTGCCTGTGGGAATGTTAGGTTATTAAAAGACTTTGGAGTCTTGTGACACAATATATTTCACAAATGACCTCTACCATGATTCCTCTAAATCCTAAACTGTGTATTTTGGATATCTATCCTGTTAATTCCTCTCTACCTATTAATGAAAAAAGGATGATAAGTCTATGTCTACTACAGGCTAGACGATCAATCGCTCTGTGCTGGAAAAATGTTAAAGGTCCTACCCTTGACTTTTGGCTGAGTAATCTAACATCAAGTCTGGCTTTAGAAAGACTCACATACACTATCAGGAAGAAAACCTCTGAATTCAAAGACATTTGGGAAAGATTTTTAGATTTTGTTAAACATGGTGATATAGAAGATGCTTTGTAGATAATATTTTATGGATGTGAAGTGATGTGAATCTTAGATGTACTATGGGATACAATCATAGGTCGAATGTTGCAATGCTGCCTGTTCGGGGGGGGGGGGGGGGGGGGGGAGTCAAGTACTGTGTAACTGGATTATCAATGACTGTCTGCTTGACTTTATAATGTGAAAAATCAATAAAAACATGTTTAAAAAAAAAAAAAAAAAAAAAATAGTCCTGTGAGGTAGGTTTGGGTTTTCACATTTTACTGTAGTTTACTTGTTTACTTGTTGATCCAGGAGAGATGAACATCAGTTTGTTAGCCACTGTTCCACTGCAGCATTGTTCCTGTGCAGCCACTGTGAAACAATAAACAAATATTATACAATCTGGAATGAACAATATCATCTCCAAGTTAATGCTTATAAAGCTAATAATACCACTCTTGCGGCTTAATAGCAATGCCCTGTCACTGCACTGCAAACAACACATGGACAGACAGCAAGATTAAGGAGAACTCACTGATCTAAATGAAGTCCCATTCAAAGTCAAGGGGTTTCTTCAGGAGCATGGAGAAGTGTGTGTTGACTGTAGGAGACTTCTTCTGGACAATCACACCTTTCTTCTTGGAGACAACCTTGCCCCTTTTGGCCTTTGTCCCTCTCTCTGGATTTATGCCGATGAAGTTACGTATATTATCATTAACCAAGATTAAACAACAACTACAACAAGACAAAGAAATATCCCATAGTAGAATATTGTTCTGGCTACCCTATTCAAATAGATAGAAAGCACTGATAGCTTACATACAGCTAGACAAACTCCCGAGTGTTATATCAAACATTCTTGGCAGTATAAATAAGATAGCCCCCCCAGAGTCAAAGAAAAAAGATTTTGATTTACGTACCGTTTAATTTTGTAGATGCAAAATCATTGTGATGAAGACAGATGATATGTAGCACGCTGTGCCTTCTGGAGTCCTCTTCTGGAAGATTTCCCCAAAATACTGTAGTCTACCGTTATTTAAAACCGCAGCATACTGTTTACAGCATCTTTCCTGTTGCTCCATGTTAAGAAGCCCACAATGCATTGTGTATTACAGTACTAAACTGTTAAACATGAAAACAGTATTTTACTGTTGAAAATTGGCTGTAAATTTACAGCAATTGCTTACAGTGTATATACATATATATATATATATATATATGCATATATACATATATACATATACATATGTATATGTATATATAGCCATTGGATTCACCATTCAATCTGTAAGTATTAATCTAACAAGCTGACTTTTCACAGAAGCCTAAAGGAGACATGTTATGATTTTTTTTTTTTTTTCAAAAGTTGACACAATTTCCAGAGGATTTCATGAAATGATTGTGTAATTCTTTGGACAAAAAAAACACAGAGACAGAGCACAACAGCATACTGACCTTTTTATACACTCTAGGATAAACTACGGTTGGAGCTTTGTGACTGATTTCTTGACCAGCTTCGTGTGTGACAGCTTGGGCAACAGTTTAGATTCCTCAGTGGAGCTCTTAATGAGATCGGTGAGGAATAAATCGTTTTCTTCAGTCCCTGAATGACTCACTGGATGGCAGTCCTACTGATATCATTTCTAACAGTCTCAGAAATCCTATGACTCTGTTTACTTACTAGCCAATAAAAATGCAACTTGAAATGACTGATTAATTATTGCATCCCAGGGTAAAATAAGAATCTGCAGCTGGCCTGTTCTCCCTAACCATGACCGGGAACACATTCTTCTCTTTAACTGCTTCTTTTTTAAAGCATTTTTGGCACACATCACAACAGAGCAGATCACTTTCAATTTTGTTTGTGTACTGACATCACATACTGATGATGCAATTCTAAATCTGTCTGCATCTCTGCATCAATAGTAGCCTACAATTCAAGAGGACTTGTCAACATACAGTCTGTACATACTCTTGACCTAAGATTAAGCAAATGTAAAATCATGTACTGTGAGATGTTATAATCTTATATGCATGCATAAATTGTGCAGTGTATAGAGGCTCTAAAATACAAGGAAAAATCCATCATTTGAGAAATCATACGACAAAGAGGTTTATTGTGTATTATTTACATGCAAAATTTAATCAAAATCAGAGCTGACAATGTTAGTTTATTTGTTTGTTCCTAACACCACAAATATAATGTGTTTCACAAGTCAGGACCGGTTAATATGACCTCAAATCAATATTATGATTAATTTAACATTTTATCTTGATCACAATAATCGAATTGATTATCTTGATTTTTATCTTACTTTTATTTTTTTTGCCCCAGTGGAGCAATGATAAGGTTTTACTGTAAATATGTTCAATTATTAAAACTGATATTTTTTCAAATGAAAGAGTACATATCTGTATGACTTTAAAATAAGTGGTGTGCATGAGCACACACGTGTTGAAGGCAAAAATAATGACAGAGTCCAAGAAAAAAATGTTAATACAGTGATCCCTTATTTTTTGCGGTTAATGGAGCCCCCCGAGCCTAAATAATGTGTTTAAAATATGTTGAAAAACCACAAAAAAGTAGCGAGGCACTGCAGCGAAACAAGACAAAGGCTTAACTGTGGTCTTTCTGTTACCTTCACAGCCTCTGGTCTCTGAACCATAGTAAAGAAACCGCTGGTATTGTGCTATTTTTGGCTTGTAATTAGCGGCTAACACGCTAACAACAACAAAAGAAAAAGTCCGGTTTTCTCTGTACGGAACGAGCACTTTATTCTGGCACTGCAGGAACTTGTAACATCACACAGGTTGTATTGTTGGGCTCCTGTCAGTTAACAGAGAATGTAAATCTATACACGCTGGGCTGCTGTTGATGCTCACTGCACTTTTCATCTAACCCCGTTTTCGTTCTGCCGTCCCACGACACACACACTCCATTACCCATAAGGCCACCTTCTTAAAGGGGCCAGGCTGGCTCACAACATTTCGCTGCATTTCTCTGTTGCTTACAGGAGGCTGTGAGTCATCGTTTGACGTTTCGCTGGCAGCTGGGGCCTCTCGTCTGCTGTGGGCTCGATTTTCGCGGAATTTACGCAATTTTTTTCTTGATTTTTTTATTATATTATACATTTCTGAAAAATCCGCAAATAACTAAAAGCGTGAATTGGCAAGGGATCACTGTATTTGACATGGGTGAGATTCGATCAGTTGTCGGTTCTGAATGTTGGTTTCGGTTCATTTTAAATTAAATGCCCAGCCCTATCGCAAATGTCTCAAGCCACCTTCAAATGCATGCAGAGCGATCAGATGTGAATCCATCCTGGCATGTGATCAGACCTCGCCTTAAGGCTGGCTACTTTTACCAGATTTCCTCAGAAGCACTTTAAGAGTGGCATGAAGTGACTCGCAGTTGTTGTGAGAGACCCCGAGAACTTGCAAAAGTTCCTAAAAGTCATTAAACATAAACTAATATTTTAACATGGGAGAAAAAAGAGGCATATCTATTTTCTGTTAACTTCATTCTAGTCGGAGTTAAAAGGGGGCTGGAGCGTATTTCAGCTATAATCAGGCGAGAGACAGGTTGCCAATCCATCAAAGTGCTTGACTGATTTCATCCCTAATTAGTCAGCTCTATTCACATTTACCCCTGTCTTCACTGAGAATCGTCTTGGTCTCTTGCACACAGCCAAGTTCTTTGAAGTTTCACCCCCCGAAGGAACTCAAATGACTCCTAAAAATCACAATCCTGCATGTCACAACCTCTCCACAGTGGAGTTCACATGATGAATCCTTTTAAAAGGTGGCTTCAGAAAACTGAAGTGAATAATCATGTGTCTCTCATTCACCGCTGCTTGGGACTCAGGTTGAACATGCGGTCCTGAGACTGTTGCTGGGCACTGGTTGCCTAGCGACATCTCAAGCACATCATGATCAGCGAAGAATGTCGCCAAGAACAAGTCGAACGTGGCTCCTGAATGCGCCATTGATTGACGTGTAGCAGCCAACTGAAGGCCTCCTACGGTTTACGGAGACTTCTGAAGCTTTGCAAATGTATGCTTCGCTTGTTAAGTTTTACAAACCTCCAGCTGTACTTGTTGAAAAGAGAAGGTGCAGCTGACAGCCTGTGCCCTTATTAAAAATATGCCATGCTGGGAGCAAAGGGAGGTACCAACCAGGCCCTTAAAAGACTCTCCTCTTTTTCACCCTGCAGAGAATTTCAATTTCGCCCCAAAGACTCTCTGGTTACCCAGCATGCCCGTGTCCTTCATAGGACCTACTGGGTAGAAATCCCAACTGTTCAAGCTTCAAAGTCTCCTGTGAAGCATCCTGTCAATCACAGTCCTGCCTTTCCAAAACAACCGCGTGTTCGCTGTAATCTACATCATTATAATCCTTAACAAGGTTTGAATCAGCTCAGTTTCGAATGTAAAACACCAGATAATCCAATCAAGGGGTTTTATCTTGTGTAACAAATCGTTTTGTCCATGTTTCCCAGATTAACACACGTCACTCAATTACACCTACGCACGTAGAATGAGGTTATCATTTATAATCAACAAGAACATCATCAAAACTGAGCATACACTCAGATATCCAGATATTCCTTCTTATTTGGATATCCTGGTTTTAATTTTTTTTTTTTTGAGAATGTCACCTTCAGTAGGTTTATTTTAGCTGTTAAACAAGATGACATGCTGGAGATCTCAGCTGCATGCCACACTTTACTTCAGGTAATCACAAGTTTGCAAATTATATGATTCTTCCCCATAGCATTGTTTTTTTTTTTACATTCCACATACTGTGCTTCTTTTGCACACTTCTCAGTTGGAGTTGAACACATGAATACCTTGGGCATGTTAGTCTGATTCTTTTGTTGCAAGCTCAAGAACAGACCAGAGAAATCTTCAGTTCAGAAATAGAGCATTTATTACGGTCAAAGCAAGGCAGCGCTGGACTCAAGGTGACAGAGTCTCTCAGGATCTCAGTCAGAATGGGTGTCGTTTCCGGAAAACAGTCCACAGTTATCTTCTTTGACTGGCCCTGCCCCGTACAGAGGTTGGACCGAATGTAAGTGGCCAGTTACTAGTGACGTGGACAGGCCACCCGCCGCCCACGTCTAAGAATAAGATAAACAATGTGTGTGAATGTTGTTTTAGGTATGTACACTATATTGCTAAAAGTATTCGCTCACTTGCCTTGTCTCTCATATGAGCTTTAGTTCATCTTATTCCTAATCAAAATGACACGGGTCCACCCTTTGCTAATAGAACGGCTTCAACTCTTCTGGGAAGGCTGTCCACAAGGTTTAGGAGTGTGTTATGGGGATTTTTGTGCATTCTTAAGGTCTGGTTCTCAGTCTCTGCCCTTATTCACCCCAAAGGTCTTCTATCAGGTTGAGGTCAGGACTCTGTGCAGGCCAGTCAAGTTCATTCACACCAGACTCTGCCATCCATGTCTTTATGGACATTGCTTTGTGCACTGGTGGACAGTCATGTTGGAAGAGGAAGGGGCCAGCTCCAAACTGTTCCCACAAAGTTGGGATCATGGAATTATCCAAAATGTCTTGGTCTGCTGAAGCATTCAGAGTTCCTTTCACTGGAACTAAGGGGCCAAGCCCAGCTCCTGAAAAACAACCCCAGACTCTTCCATCAGATTACCAGATAGAGAAGTGTAATTCTTCACTCCAGAGAACGTTCCTCCACTGCTCTAGAGTCCAGTGGTGGCTGCTTTACACCACTGCATCTGATGCTTTGCATTGCACTTGGTGATGTCTGGCTTGGATGCAGCTGCTCCACCATAGAAAGCCATTCATGAAGCTCTCTGCTCTGTTGTTGAGATAATCTGAAGGCTACATGAAGTTTGGAGGTCTGTAGTAATTGACTCTGCAGAAAGTTGGTGACCTCTTCGCAGTACGCGCTTCACCATCCGCTGACACCGCTCCATCAGTTTACGTGTCCTACCACTTCATGGCTGAGTTGCTGTCAGTCCCAAACACTTCCATTTCCTTATAAAACAGCTGATAGTTCACTGTGGAATATTTAGGAGTGAGGAAATTTCACGACTGGATTTGTTTCACAGGTGTCATCCTATCACAGTTCCACGCTGGAATTCACTGAGCTCCTGAGAGCGACCCATTCTTTCACAAATGTTTGTAGAAACGGTCTGCATGTCTAGGTGCTTAATTTTATACACCTGTGGCCATGGAAGTGATTGGAACACCTGATTACGATAATTTGGATGGCTGATCAAATACTTTTGCCAATATAGTGTATCTAATGCAAACTGATAGAATAGATTGGTTTCACCCAGTCATGTTATCTTACACCTCAAGGACATAGTGTGAGCTCAGTGAAACAAGAGCAAGGGTTCAGAGGAAACTACTGAATAGGCTTAAAGCAAAATCAATTATAACAGGCACTCACACATCATCCGTTCAATGCCACGTGTCAACCGAGCTAATTTAGTCATACGTATGTTGACTTCACTTGTTCAGTGGTACGCCTGTTTGAACCACACTTGCTTGGTGCATGCGGCCCAACTAGTTACGCTTCTCATCACCCCTCCCAACACCTCCCACCCTCATTAAATGAAGCTTGACATACTACTACTGCTAGAGTTATAGCAAAGTGTCATAATGAGCACAGATTCAGCTCACCTGCATTTATTATGTCTGGAAACCAGAAGCCTGTATGAAGTGGGCTGCGGATACGTAGCTTTGATCTGACACCCCCCACACCTCCATCCACCAGCCATTGATCAGCAGCAGCCCTATCTTCACTGCCACACCTGGATCAACCACACAGCTCCACACTTTATCCCCCCACCCCGCATACCTCTGTCCATCAAAGAGGGAGATGTGAATAGACGTTTAAATGACTGAACCCCCACAAGGCTGCGGCCCCGGACTCTGTCTCCCCCCTCCACCCTGGATCACTGTGCCGATCGACTGTCTCCAGCATTCACGGACGTCTTTAACAACTCACTGGAGACCTGCCACAGGCCAGCCTGCTCCAAGACCTCAGCCATTATCCCAGTTCCCAAAAAGGCAAGGATCAAAGGACTTAATGACTACAGAGACGTCACCCTGACTTCTGTGGTCATGAAGTCTTTTGAGCGCCTCGTCTTGGCTCACCTCGAGGACGTCACAGACCTTCTTCTGCATCCTCGACACAGCCATCACTGAATTCATCCTCACATCCTCCATAACAGTCTAGCTTGCAGCAGGGACAAAGCCAAGCTGACGCACGTCATCCGCTCTGTGGAGAAGGTGATTAGCTGCACTTGTCTCCCACCTGTCCAGGAGCTGTCCATCTCCAGGACCCGGAGAGCAAGCAGCCAGGATTGCAGCCGACCCCTCTCATCCTGGACAGAACCCGCAGTCATCTGGGGCTTTGCAGACACACACCGCTCCACTTTGGTTTCCTCCAGTTATTCCAGGAGAAGTAGGCAGGATCACCATTCGTTTTGCACTCAGTGTTGATCTGATCCTTGCTGAATTGACAGGAACACAGCCTGGAATATCTCGTGAGGTTCAGCATGTTGATATTGTTCCCAGTTTTGTCCGGGACCAATATCGCCGTCCGAATCAATGAGAGTTCCCATATTTAATTCAAAACTGGAAGTTTACGTGTCACGCGAAAGCCTTTGGGGGATTATTCTATAATCATAACTTCAGTTTTGGAATCAGTGTGAAGTTAGTTACATTCAGCAGCACTGAGTAAAGGTGGGGAAGGGCATATGTGGAGAGTCATACAACTCTGCACACATGCGTTAGTCTTCCTTCGTGCATACTGTTTTACAACGCTTTGTTGTTGTTTGAAACCGGGTAATGACTGCAGGGTGTTACCTTTCACCGAGGTTTGCATCTGTCTAATGTCCTTAATTGCTCCTGCTTGATGGCAACAGACATCTGTTGTTTCGACATGTCATTACATTCTGCACATCATTTCCGTCAGCTATATTTAGACATTCCTTTAACCCTTCAGTCTTGCATATTGGGTCTCTCGTGGTTTTATGTTTTCAATTTATATGGTTTTCAGGTTATATGATAAAGGTTATGGTTTTGTTTCTGTTTTGTGCTTTTCCCCCACCACATTAGCCATTACCCATTTAGTATGGTGCCAAATGCAATGGCTATTGCAATATCAGATGCTGTGAGCAAACGCTTCTAAATCCCACTGAAAAGTCTCTTTGTCTCCATTATAAGCTAAATGCATTTTGGAAATTTAAAAGCTACTTCTTTAGAAAAGGTGTAACATACCCTGTTACACAGAAACTTGGTGCACTAAAAACTGCTGCCCAGGGATGTACTCACTGCAGTTCTTTGTTTGCAAAGTGAAGCCTGTGCCGATCTTTTTATACACATATAATGTCAGCTCTCAATTTGTTTTGGTGCTTTGTATGTGCCGTGTCTTTTTATTTCCAGTCCTTATCAGCTTGTGCCTTATTTTGTTTTGGTACAAGTCCCCTGCGCTGGATTCTGCATATCTACCTCCCTGTGCCTTGTTGCCTGCCTGGACTTTTTGTGATCCCCTATCAGCTTCCCAGTAAACCTTGCTTTTTGTTTCTACAGCCTGCTGGTTTGAGTCACACATCTGGGCCCTCTTTTTAACTGAACCAAAACAATGAAAGGCTTTGGGGGTTTGCATTTCAATTACATTTGTCATATTTGCATTTTTGTTTGTCCCAACAACTCAAACCGAAAACAAGATGGATGGAAGAATGTGAAAAGATGCAAATGACAAGTACTCAGTTATGCTTTAAAACACTCCACAATGAGTCTGGGTAACAGAGGTACCATGTATTTATCTGCTGTTGTATTTATGACAGTTGTAATTACAGTGTTTCCCACACGTTCATTTATTGTGATGTTGTAAATGCTTTTGACTCGCCTTCGCCTCCAGACTGTTTACTTTGTGAATGTTGCGTCTAGTTTTAATTCTGCCGCGTTGGGTGGCGGTATGCATTGTGACACCGCCTATATATTTATAAGTCGCAGAAGAAGAACTGGCGGTGGGCCTATAAATCGAGAAGACCCAGAAGAAGTTGTGGTGGAAGTGGCGTGATTCAAGCGACGATGATACGGTCTATGCGAAGGTAAGACCTGCCGTTACAAAGTGGTAAAATAAGCCCAAAGGTGGTCCGAAAAACTCATCATGTTATACCAGCCCTTGTCTGTATCAAATCTAGATGCTCAACATGTGCAGAGACATGTTATCCTGCCGTTAATGTACATTAGCTGACAGGCACCTGTTGAGCTGCTGCCGTAGCGGCGTAATGTCGCCTACATACATCTCTCTGCTTATGTTCCCCCCTTTACACAGATTAGTATAGAAAAATATTTTCTGAAGAAGAAAAGACCTCGTCTTGAAGAGGAAGGTAGGCTCCATATCTGTATAGAGTGTTTTTCAATTTAAGCTTTTTATATGTGTATAGTGCTCACAATTACAACTTTGCAAGAACTCTATTCATAGTGTCGGTTTTGACTCTGACTTTGACTATCCTTGACCTGTGGGAAACACTGATTTATTTATTGTAACCAAGTGGAAACTATCTAACTTCTGGGTTGAAGCCTTTGTGGAACTATGAAAAGTTGGTCTTTTGATTGACAGTGGGTGTAGCCAATGACTAGCTTGGACCACTTGGACCTGTCTTGACTTCTGAGGCATGAATAAAGACTTAACAGATGGTAGTCAATCATGGAAAGAGGCTTCAAAAGCGCTTTTCAGAAAACCTATGGGTTAACCATGCAGCGGGCCAAGGTCAGGAATTCTCAAACTATGTGCTTGTGTGCGTTGGGGGTATTTAGCCCCTCTTGTTTCAGTCAGGAAGTGGGTGGAACTAATATTTAGATGTCGGACAACACACGGATTCATTTTCAGGCTCCACAACACAAACAGCTCTGATGGAAGCTGACTACTTTGCTTCTCTTCTCCACTTTCAGCTTCTGTGAGAGCGGTTTCTCTGCCAATCCCTTCTCTGAAAACAGTACACATCTAAGCTGAACGTTGAGCGTGAGTTGAGAAAGAGAGCGACGTGAAGGTCGGGACTTCTTGAACCCAAACCAGAAATCTCAATTCCCAGAAAACCACTGGGGCAGGTGTAGGTGCAGTTTTACAGACAACCACGTGGGGTTTTTGACAACTGAAAAAAAAGAAAAAAATGGTAAGAAATCAAACAGGAATCATTTATAACTGCTATTTCAACTTGCACCTGACATTAACATTTAACTTATGAAGGACATTTTTCTGTGGAGGCCTTGAGAGGAAAATTACAACACTGAACAAACAAAAAAGTCGATATATTATCAAAACATGGGTGTAAATAGAGAATCAGAACCTTTCTTTAAACTGACTAACAAATGAGGGGCTGTTTGGTTCCCTGTTGTACAAAAGCAATGGCCTGCTGTAATTGGCTCACAAATAGATGTTGTCAGTGGAGCATTCGCCGATGGCCTCTTTGTGAGAAAATGTGTGAAAATAAGGCTGCAGAACTGATATTAAAAAGAAAAATTAATGCTATTTAAAGCAGTGGTTCTCAACTGGTCTGGCTTCAGGACCCACCATCTCCCTTAATGACAAAGCTGTGACCCAAATCAAGGAAAATTTCCAACTTCTCAAATTTATTGAATGAAGAAGATTGTGCAGTTTGAATCGGAGATAGTAAAATAGAATATCACAGAATGCCAACATAAAAAATAAATTTATTGGTGAAACAAAATGGCAAAAACCAAAATGACATAACCAAAATGACTTCAAGTGGGAAATATTACCCCTTTGATGCTCAATTAGCTGCATTTTAATTAAATCCAAAATACTTCACTTCAGTAACTTCAGCCTTTTTTTTTTTTTTAACAGACTCAACATACAGAAACATGAAATAAAGTGCAACCACTGAGCAGTAGTCTCACTTATTTAAGCATTAATCATAAGACCGACATAACAATCAGAACATTTCTGTAACAGCCATTTTTAAGACTCAACAGTGCTTTTATCCACAAACATGAAATAAAAAAAGTGCAACCACTGAGCAGTAGTTTCAAAAAGAACTCAAAATATATAGTTTTAGCTAAATAACCACCTACTGACCTTTGTCTTCATGATAAGAAAATCCATATCTCATATAGTCTTTGTTGTATCTGCGTTTCATCATGCTCAACATATGTAAACAAACTTCGCAGGTCTTTTTCTATGGTGTGAACTGGCGGATGTCATTACAGGGCATTATCGCCATCTGCTGTTAAGGAGTATGAATAACACGCTTTTTTTTTTTTTTTTTTTTTTTAGCATTTCCTTCCCCAGGCAAAGGCCCACGACCCACTGAAAACAGGTCTGCGACCCACTTTTGGGTCGCGACCCACCAGTTGAGAACCACTGATTTAAAAGTGTATTCACCTGTGTTATTCATCTGTCAAATTCATTCATTTCAGCACCATCCGCTGTCTAAATATTTCCAGACAATATGTAGTATGTTAAATATGCAAAACAAGATGTTGTAGCTGTAGTTTGCTTGCCTTGCTTTATGTGGGAGCGACATGAAAGTTTTATTGATTATAAATATTGAAAATGTACACGGATGGAAAGATTTCTATTCATGTCTTTGTTTTGGAGTGTGAGGAAAGCTCCCATCTGACATGTTTTTTTCTCTGCAGAGATACTCCCTCATCTTGGTCATTTTCCTCATTTATTATTATTTTTCTGGGTCCAGAGAATTTCTGAACTGAAACTTTTGCGCGGATCAGTAAATTACGTTTTATTACTTGGATTTATTCCTTTGTTCTGCAAACCGCCAGAAGTATTTTTTTTTTTTATTTCCTTGAACGCTGCCGCTCTAAAGCGCAGGGGGACATGGGGCCGATTTAGAAATGCTCTACAAACAGGAAGCATTTGACATGCCTTTGAAGCAGAACCTGGTAACTTGAATAA
The DNA here is from genome assembly GCA_018398805.1 of Hirundichthys speculiger. Classification (NCBI taxonomy): domain Eukaryota; kingdom Metazoa; phylum Chordata; class Actinopteri; order Beloniformes; family Exocoetidae; genus Hirundichthys; species Hirundichthys speculiger. The sequence continues at coordinate 163,230 of JAGFBZ010000499.1, read as the reverse complement.
AATATACTCTTTGTCACATCTGATGAAACTCTCTCTGTGCTCCGGCAGTAATACATGGGATAGACAACCTGTGAGAATATATCAGTTTTTTCCGAATCCTTCGAATGTAATTTCCATGACTCCACCGCGTCTGAGTGAAAACAGCCAGCGAGAGCCGGTCCATGCGTGAAAGTGAGCTCGGGCATTGACGCTGAACTCCACATGTGTTCAACGATATGTGAGTGTCTATGACAAAGAAAAGGAGCGTATAATCTAAGACAGTCTTTGTGAATGGGTTCATGTGGCCTATGCTGTAAAACGTGAAGAAAGGCCTCTGTAATGCAAGTTGATTTTCCACTTCTGCAGTTACCCTGGTTACTAGCCTGTGCACGAGTGACAGGCTCCTCTTTAGGGAGGGGCTTTGGAAACAGATCTGAGAGGGAGGGCTGTGGTTTAGCCATATTGGCCATGACATGGCAACCATGCGAGATTAAACATACAGTCGAGTGTAAATGAGTTAGTTTAAATGCTAATTCATTTTGTTGGCTTGTTTGGAAAGTCTGCTGTGGAGGAATTGCAATTTTTGCTGCTGTGATGCTAATGAACAAAGAGCAGCTAGTCATCTAAATTTAATTTACTTTTAATGTAACTTTGAACCACCGGGCACCGAGGTAAACTTGCTTGGCACGCTACAGCTGAGCTGGACAGGAACCGCGACAGAAAATGCTAGTTTCAGTAGAACACGTCGTCCTTCAGCACCAGTCTGGGCATTAGTCGGCGTGCGATGGGGCACGTCGGCGAAATGTGTGATGATCAGCAAAATGGGCAAAGACAAAATTACAGACTGGACAACTTTTATTGTCACATGAAAACAAAAAGCACAGGACAAACCAGCTGTAGTAAGAAATTATTTGCTTGTCCAGCAAGAAAAAAGTGAGATCAGCAATCAGTCTTGCGTTCCGCTTCGGCTCATAACTCTCAACAACAACAAAAAAGGCCAGTCCAAGATTTACACTCCTCTGGTCCTTTTCTTGGTCGCTCAGCATCCTGTTTCTTATCATACTTCTAACCAAAGAGTAAAAACCAGTAAAAAAAAAAGAAAAAAAGTGTTTCCAGCTGGACCACAGAGTTGCAGAGTGCAATTCCAGGCCAACTGAGTGTACGGTGTCAGTGGCAGAGGTCCCATTCGTGCTAATATAAATCAATGAAACATTAGAAGAATTTTGAAACTAGAATTTTAAGATGAAAAAGTTCTGTGGTGTTGCTTTAAAGCTAATCTGCTGCTACAACTTTTGTCAGTGCTGATTAAATGATGTTAAACTCTGATTAAAAACAAAGCACAAAGTTACAGTAAACTTATCAGTGTACTCTGAATCAATAGACTGACAAACTTCACACCATTTCTTAGCTCAAATTAAATGTCCTGTGGTTTTGTCAAGATGGCTACATCCAGCTTGCTAGTTTGGAGTAAACCGAGATGTGAAGAAAACTGTGGTTTTTCATCTAGCCTGTCTCCTTTGACCCCCCCATGTTAAATTGTTGATCTTTGCAGAAGAATTAAGCAACAACCGGAAGCTGGCTGGCTAGCTAGCTGGCTTCTCCTGCCAAGCTACCCTCCAGATTAACCTACACTCTCTCAGATGGGATAACTTTGCCTGGACCTCTGATGGGACTCTGGTTTGAAAAGCCCCAAAGGCCACGGTCAGTTCACTGAGATTCAGCTGGTGGAGGGTGGTGCTGGTGCGTTAGCAAAGCTGCGCTAGTCCTCATTCCCGCTCCAGCAGTCCCCGTTTCATCTCCGACAGCATTCATTTCAAATGTCATTTTAGCAGCAGCGACAGAAAAAAGAGGATGGATGGACAAAAAATCAAAATGATTGTAAGGTGATGCTCGTTAGCGCCGCAGGACAGTGATGGAGCCTCGTGGACCCAGAGACCGTATCGGTAAGCCAGGCCTTGGCTTGTCAATGGTCACGATAGTGCTCGATTCTGCCTTGTTTTAGCTCCAGCAGTACTTCTTTCAAATGTCACTAGTGATATCTGAAATATGAGGGGATGGTACGATTTAACCAGAATAAATGCAAGTTAAAATGAGGAAGTATGAGCTATCCTTCCAAGCTAAAATAGCCTGTGGTATTTGAGCTAAGGTGGGTGTATTCCGGGGGCCCAGTTCTTGTTGTACAGCCTTTGGTTTTTATGAATACACATTTAGACAAAATGTAGAAAAAAAATGGTGGTTTGTAAAATCAGAGATAAGCTTATCTGCTCCCTTGTACCGATAAAAAATGAACAAACTGGGACCGTGTTGATATGGTGCCGGCTCAAAAGCCTCGCAGGTGTTAAATCCAAGTCCTGAAACTCCTCATGAATATTTCAAGATGCTAATTTCAACATCCCAGCAGATCATTTGAATTTTAAAAGACCTCACTTTTATGTGAGGTGACAGAGAAAGGGATGGAGATTGTATAATATACTGAAAGCCAGCATGAAGCAAACATGCAGCCACTTGAAGCCCACAATGGTCTCTTTCACTGCTGCCATTACGGAGATGCCTCTGCTAGAATTGATTTTGCTCTGTTTTCACATTTGCTGATACAGCCATGCAGATATTGGTTTGTGAAACGCAACACAATGACTCTGTAAAGAAGCCAACAAGCACCCCTCTAAACTAATTCCCAATCCCCAAGAGTGACATATGATCTTCTCTCAGGGTGCCAAAGTAAACATCCCGCTGTGACTGATACATCATTTACTGCCAGCATTGTGGTTTGGGTCTTTTCAGAGTGAGATCACAACCGAAATATTTCTCAGCCACTTTCAGAGACACTGGGGTTTAATCTGATGCTGTTGCAAGTCCTCCTTTCACAGCAATCACATCAAAGAGTCTGCAGGAGAATCTTTGTTCTCCCGCGTGCGCATTATTTATAGGAGAACAAACAAACTTGTATTTCATAGTTTGGTGTCCACATCTTGTCAGCGTTCGCAGCCGATGCGTCTCTGTGAAGCGGGGGAATAGGAAATGAGTTTCCAATGTCACTCATGGCAGAATCCAGTGTGAAACTGCAAAGCCTCTGAAAAGGGACTAAAAGATGAAAAACAGATAATCACGCAGCTGTGCACTCCACGCGGCGTTTTGTCAGGAGAAGCACAAACCGCTCCCGAAGCAGGCATGGCTTTCGCCCGTGATTCCCCGAGCTTCGTCTCAGTGGTGTATGCGATCTTTACATGAACTCATAAGGCGACTCGGTTTGAAATGAAATTAAGAAAAAGCTGAAGTTCATTGGCAGGTCACAACAAAACGTCTTGCTCATTTCCTGTTTTTCTCACAGCAGTCGAAGAATTCTGAGCCGTGACATTTCGGGGGCAGATCTACTGTTGTACAAACAGGAATGTTCTCCTGCAAATGGATAGTCATCGGTGGACGGGTTTCAGATCTCTACTTTTGTTTTCGAGAGTTTGTTTTGGGTGTTGATTTGTGTTGGGAAGTGTTTTCACATACCAAGGATTGGATTGGGAGTAGAAAGACAGCCCTGGGCTTTGTTCCAACTATGTCGACGACCAGCATTACTAAACACAGCCACGCAGCTATTATGATGTGATCTCACAATACTGTACTATTGTCAGTGGTCACCACTGATAATGACTGGAGACTATATTTTTCTAGGGAAAAAAAATTACAATCTAATACAAACAGCCATGATCCTGTAACTATCATCACTGTATGGGCTCTTGAACACTTTCCGGCCCAAAAACACCAAGAAAATCATTCAATCCAAAAATCTTTTATTTTAAATAACTGAAGTGCACAATAATGTAAGAACACTTAAAATACAATATAACATAACAAACACAACTGAAATGTGCAAAAAAGTTTGACAAAAACACAATCAAGCAAAAAATATCAAACAAAAAATAAAAAAGTTAAAATAAATAAATAGTTAGTGGTCTTTGGTTCCCATTGGATATGCTCGCTTCATTTTTCTTGTATCGAGTTTGATGCACTGCAGAAAGCCGTCCACGGGCAGTCGGGGCCCCATTGGGGGGTTCCTAACATGTCGCTGCAGTATCTATGGAGGTTTCAGGTTGTGTCATTGATATGGATCGATATTGGCCGCGTCTCTTAACACACGAGGCAGTGACAGCTAGTGGGCGGCCCTATGCGAGGGGGTTTTCAATATATCGTCGTTGCAGTGTCTAAAGCAGTTCAGTCATTTTTTCATTGACAAAAGGACCAATGTCACCGCTGTCCTGGGGCCCCTTCCAGCTCAGGGGCCCTGGGCAATTGCCTAGTATGCATACCCTGTTTGCGGCATCTCTGTGTGGACATGATTCAGATGTGCTGCCATCTTTTTCGGGCCATGGTTCAAAGTGGACTGAGTCAAAGTGAAAAGCTGTCCTGCGGCCAGGCAAATCAAGACTCGAAATTCTTTTGAGAAAGCGTGGATGCTGCGACCTGCAGGGTAGAGCGGAAAAGGACTGTCCAGCTTCTTATCGTCGTTCAGTTCAAGACCTTACGTGTTCTAATAGTATTGAAAGTGCATCCGTGTCAGTGCAATGAGCAGCTTGCACATTTCTCCAAAAAAGTTAGGAGACATCAGTGGGAAGGAAAGGGAATATCAATGCTGAAGAGTATTCGACATCCACTACGAAAGCAGGGTTTTGTTGTATAAAAGCCCACGTACTGAACTGGCGCTATAACAGGCCATTACAGTGCTTATTACAGACAAAATAATTATTTGCAGGTGATTTCAATATTCATGTTGATACTTCACAGTGACAGTCTCAGAATAATATTTTATTCCTTAGTCGAAATTATTTTCAGACAGTGACTAAACACGCTCACAGCCACAACCACACACACGTTTAATCTTGTTTTGACTCACAGCAGAGAGAAAGTGAGAAAAAAAATAGCGCTCTTTCCTCAGATCCCTATTTCGTTTGCTTCTTAAAATATTTGAGATTGTGCGTAGCAGTTGTTTGCAATCTTTGAAAAGTTAATCCCCTGACAACGCCGTGACCAGATGCAAGGCCGTGACGCTGCCTAGTTGACAGCCGCAGCCACTCTGTGCTTGAGTCTCGACGCCGTCGCTCCATTGAATGTGAAGGCGTTGACTCACATGAGGCACAAATGCTCGCTGGCACTCATTGACATGTCTGAGTCGGATCAGTCTATTACCTGGCTTTGTACTGTAATAAAAGTAAATACATATACATATTACATGGACTTGAACATAACATGGGGATCAAGTATACTGCTACAAATGTACAACTTTGTATCAGTTTAAATAAATATAATAAAAACGTGTATGGTAGATTAACTGGTAGAATAGTTGTCAACTCTAAAATGATTGTGAGTGTGTGTGGTTGCTGGTCTTTATGTGGCCCTTGGAGTCCCAGGTCTCTCTTATAAAAGAGATCTTTGATCTCGATGGGACTAATCTGGTTAAATAAAAGCTAATAAAATTCCAGTTTATATATGAAAACCCTATTCCAGAGTTAGTTATGGTATTCCAAAGTGTTCTGTGGAAAGTAATCAGGAATTACTGTATTTTCCGGACTATTTCCGCCGCTACTTTTGTCCCACGCTTTAAACCATGAGGCTTATACAGAGATGCTGCTTTTCTATGAATTTTTCTTCAGCCCTCAGGGGGCGCTCTAGCAGGAAGTGCAAAAACCAAAAAACAAAACCAAGTTGTTAAAGGCTATTCTGTTTTTGTTAAGTAGCCTGTGTTGGCTATGCTACTCTACATTCATTTTGTGAGCATCAATATTATTATTGGACAAGCTGATTAATCCAGGTGTGTCTGACCATTGTGGCTACTCGGACACATCTGGATTTATCAGTTTGTCCAGTCAGTTTGTTGGTTCCCCGGCGGATTTTGCGGACCGGACGCAGCGTGGAGTCAGCAGGTCCGCGATCCGGCTCCAAAGCGGATCCGTCATTGAGTGCAAGTGGACCCCGATACGGGTCCATTTTGTGGGTCCGTTCCGGATGTCTTTGCTGTGTGGGGGGGTTTCAGTACACAGGAGGAGGAAAAATAAAGCAACTTGGTTTTAGTGAACAGGAGGGAAATGAATAAAACCATCAATGACTTTTCTGTTTTGTTTGATCTGCACTTTTACTGCCGTCTTACAGGTTCTGTTCAGAAACAATCAGTTCAGGTATGTGAATAAACACTTATGGTACAAAATGTTTGGATGTAAATATCTTATTTCTCAGCCTGGATACCGGCGGCTTATAGTCCGGTGTGACAAAATATATATTTCGTTTATATTTTAATGGGTGCGGCTTATATTCAGGTGCGCTTTATAGTCCAGAAAATACGGTACATTTTCAGGCTTGTCTTGAAGACATAAAAACTGAGATAAACTGTGATGTTCTTTTTTTTTTTTATTATATTCAGGCCAAGCTGAGAACATTTTTTGGTCCACAAATTCACTCTCCAGCCATATAATCACCCAGGATGCCACTGCCTTTGCTTCCATCAAAACTGCGAGGAACCTTTGAGTGATTTTTATTCAGGATCTGTCTTTTATTCCCATGCTATGCAACAGAAGTGCTGAAAATGGCTTTTAACTCCATGTGTTTATCATACCCTACTGCAGTTCCATTTTAGCTTTGTGTCCAAGTAATTCCCCGTCGAGCTCTGATGATTCAAAAAGCCACAGTCAAAATACCACCAAGAGATGTTGCATTTCCCCTCCTTTCCTCCCTTTCTCCCTGAACAGTGGGAAGTGGGTGTGGGAAATGGACGATATGAATCTATCTCGAATAGACATACATGATGTGGCGCTGAGAGGAGTGTATGAAGTCTATAGAGCAGAGCTTGTTGATAGAAGCTGGAAAACTGAGAAAGGGGGCATCACCAATCTGAGTAAATGCTTTTCCCTGCCTGTTGCTCTCCAGTAGCACTTGCTTGAATGAAGTCCTATTGAAGTCCCTCAAAAATGAACTCTCTGCCGTCTTTTCTGCCACCAGAGCCCCAGCAGAACCGGCTGTTCAGTTTTTGACCAGAGCATAACCAGCAGACACTGATCTGCAGTCTTTATTTGGTGACATAACATTGCTTCTGTTACACTGATCTGCCAACTTTAACACTCTTTCTTCCTTTTAACTTTTTTTTTCCAAATCCCCCCCCCCTTTTTTTTTTTTTTTTACTTTCCATCCACAAGTCAAGTCAAGCAGACAGCCATTTGACAACAGGTCATTTTTGACTCTTCCAGAACCTCCAGATGTTCTGTTATGCTCCATGCATGCCAGTGGACGTTTTTGTGTAGAGTGTTAAGTAAAGACATGTGGATAATTGACTAGAAGGAAGATAATTGGCCAAGTGCGGTCCATTCCCCCGTTCCTTCAAGACAAATGAAGCGGATAAAAGGTCTGGAGTTGATATCAGGTATTGAGCTGGCATTTGGCAGCTGTTTGACTGGAGCTACTAATATAAGGAACAAGGAGACCTCAATGTCGGTTAAGAAGACCATTTTTAGGCTGAGAGAGTAGTTGTAAAGTATACCCTTAACCATTCGTGGTTCACCGTTAGCGGCCTAGCATACTCACGGATTTCGCTTTTTTTTTTCATAATGTATTTGAATTTTGTGGTAGCAATTTTGTGAATTTCTTAGGCCATTTTTTTTAGCAGAAAGATGCTCACATTCACCCTAACTGGTAAATCATTTTTAAAATAATAAGAATAAGAAGACTAAAGAGAGATGATACAGTACAAATTTCTTTAATTACCTTGAGAGGGCTGGACAAAAATCGAAACACGTATTATTATTATTATAATAATCATTACTACATTATTATTGTATTAATAAGTAAGAATGTCTCTAGAATGTGTTTGGGAAGCATATTTTAGCATATATAATATCATACATTGGCCTTTAAAAACTGCATCATTAATTTGCAGATTTTTAGGATTCGCCAGAGGGAGGAAGGAATAACAAGGATGAATAACAAGGATGTACTGTACATGTATAAGAGAGATAGCAAAGATCTTAGGTGTGGCCTCATCAAGAGTTTGGTGCATTCTTTAAAAGAAAGAGAACACTGGTGAGCTCAACAACATCAAAAGGTCTAAAAGACCACTGACGTCAACTCCGGAGGATGATTGCAGAATTGTTTACTTGGTATCCTTGACAGAACTGCTTTGCAACATCAATAGAAGTCAGGAATTCTCTGGAGAAGGTAGGCGTATCACTGTCAAAATCAAAATTTAAGAGACGCATTCCTGAATGCAAATACAGACGGTTCACAACAAGGTGCAAACCACTGGGAATGTTCAACATCATAAAACCCAGAGTTAACATTGAGATAAAAATAGATACATACAAAAAAAAAAAAACCATGTCAGATTTGTTGGACAGATGAGGCCAAGATTAGCTTGTATCAGAATGATTGGAAGAGAAAATATGGGGAAGGGAAGGATCAGAAGCAGTAAGGTGAATTTTGGGATGTATAGGGCTACGCTCTGCTCACATTCAGCCACGTCTTACAAAACTGAGAGGGCAGTGCTTCACAGAGCAGATGGATGGTGGCACTAAACATACTGCAAAAGCAACTCGACTTTTTGATGGTAATGAAAAGGAATAATCTTCAATAGCCAAGCCAGTTGTCTGATCTCAGTCCAACGGAGCATCCTTTTCAGGTACTGAAGGAAAAAACTGAAGGAAGAAAGGTCCAAAAGGAGTTGGCTGCTGTGAAGTCCTGGCAAAGCATCTCTAAGGAAGAAACTCAGGATTTGGGCTCCAGGCTTCAGCCAAGCGTTGACTGAAAAAGATTTTCATCCAAGTATTAAAAATGATGGCTATATTTACAATTAAATCATATCGTCCCAGTACTTTTAAACCCTTGAAAATGGATGTACTTTGCTTAAAAAGGCTGTAAGTTTTTAAATAGTGAACAGCATATTTTTGTGAAACCTCTTAAATTGAAGTCTACACTTTGATGAAATCCACCGTGATGGTGTGTACAGCACAATCATAAAAACTGTCACCGTCAAATATTTGTGGGCCTGACGAGCAGTCAGAGTCATACTCTGTGTGACCTACGACATGTAGCCTCAAATAAGCCCGGACATTACCATTAGCTTTGCACAACAAACATTTTACCAATGTTTGCACAGGGTTTCGGCTGACATTTGCTGAACTGCCACATTTGTTTAAAACTACTCAAGTGAACTTATCCCTGACTGAACGTAGACAAACATGACATTTCCAAACACCCAGCACTCTGAAATGCATCACTGCAACATTTTTGCAGGGAGAATAATTGAGTGAGGCATGAAACAGTCCAAGTAACTTAGCTGTATCACACTGTTCTCTCTCCCCCCCACCCCCCAACAGTTATTGTTGTTTTTTTTTTTTTCTCCTTTGAAGAGAATATACTTTTAGTCCCTTCCATGAATAAGTGCAGTTCACCACGAAAATGAACTGCAGATACTGCAAATATACTCTAGATCAGGGGATCACTGAGGGCCACATCAGCATCATGGTTGCCGTCGAAGGGCCAGAAGGGACAGCATGAATGTAACAAAATGCAATGTAAATCAAAAGATGTTCAGGAAAAGAAAGGTTTTAAAATGATTAAAGACAGTACAGCAGAGGTGTAGGCCCGCAGCGAGTACACCACTTTTAAATATGACTTCACGTTTCCAGTGAGTCTTCAGATTGATGGAATAAGAGGAAGGAAGATCTGTGATCTACTGAGCATCATTAGAGACAGCTGTGGCAGACATTATGAGCGGTACAATTACCCTTTACGGAACCACTGATCACAGCTGCCACTGCGATGCTCAGAAGCAGGGATACCATAGATCATTATAGTTCAACATCATGGAACAGTGTGTACTCATGCAATCGCTCTAAACAAAACAGAGTTTACCAGAGAGAGTCAGAGTTTATGATAACTCTGACAGTCTGAAGGACATTGCATTACTGACCCTCCCTCTCCTGCTCGCTCTGTATACATACTGTGCGTAGAGTCTCTGTTCGGTTCTCGTAAGTAAACATCTTTTTTCCAGTGTCTCTTCATCCCCCAGCACGTGACACGGGCCTTGTCAGTTTGAAAGAGCTCCAAGCTGAGATGGTTTCATGTTTTATGTCTATTACTCATGTAAGAGGTGGGCGGCTGAAGGCTCGCCCTGACTGGGATTCAACCCCTGATGTTCTGTTGCATGGGACAGCGTAGATATTGTGTTGCAGTCTCATGCTCACAGGCTTTAGGTATGAGACCTCAGCTAGAAGGGAGACCACCCCTGTGAAGAGCCAAGTGGGGGAGTTTTATATATATTTTTCTTTTCGTATGAATGGTTTTTCACATAAATCCTCCTCTACTTGCCACAGAAGATCATCTGTTTTCATCTTCCCCTGTCTTGTGCGTCTTTCTTTGTCAAACGGTCCGTCTTTCATTACATCCAGAAATCTCCTATTTGGTCTCCTGCTTGACAGCTAAATCTCCAGCATCCCTCTGCCAGTGTTTTCACTCTACCATCCCTCCTCCGTATGTGTCCAAACCATCTCAATCTATCCTCTCTTAGTTTATTTCTGAAGATATCTGACCTTGGCAGTTCCCTGATGTTCTCGTTTTTAATCCCATCCATTCTCTCAAAGAAAATCTTCGAGTCTGCCACAACCAGCTCCACTTCCCATCTCTTGGTCTGTGCGGCTATCTCAAAGCCATAGATAATTGGTAAATAAACCATGAAATCGGCATTCAGTGAGTGATAACACATGATATCATGGCCTTTTTTCCCCCCACTGATTTGCATAATAGGTTACCATTAAGCATGTTTACATGCACAGTTTAGTCAAGCTATGGCTATAACCGAACTAGCTTTTTAATTGGAATTTCTTTGTCCCATTATACTTGTACGTGAAGGGAATCGAAAGGAGGGAATCTCATCATAGTGTGTCAGACTCCAGTGCAGTTGGTGAAGATAGTGCTCACTCATAGCCTGTTAGGATTAGGCTTTTGTGCTTGACCTATTACACCACACACCGAAATTACAGATGAGTCTTTGGTTTAGTAAGTGGTACTCATAGATTGCATAATTTACAGGACAAATCCTCTGTCACATGACCCATATGTTCTCTGCATAGTGATTTTGAAGCCTCTTTTTTCCCATACTGAGCAAAATGTTATGCTAACATCTTTCTTATGCTAACCCAGGATGATAATTAATATTACTTTGTATTCATTTTGATCAAATTTTTGCAAACATCCTCATTTCATGTGTCAGCACCTAAAACAAGCACCGCCAGAGCATCCACATGCTAGCTGTCTATCAAAAGCTTTATTATTTTTTTAAAATATAATCTTAATATAATTTTACCAGATATAAAATTCAGTCCCCCGTACAACTGCCATGCATGTAAAATCTGACTACAGAGACCAAAACTGGTTTTTGTTCCAGGCTGTAAGTATGTTTACTCCTGTTGCAACACTGAGTATTTTAATGGGGGAGTCACTGGAGATTTGCTCTGTTTTAGAGCCACTAGTGGTCAGTCAAGGAATTGCACGTTTTGTTACTTCCTATATTGGAAGAATAACTGCATCTTGGACATACTTATAAGTTTGTACGTTCATTTTTTGTTTTCTCCTCATCTTCTTCTTCCAGTGCTCCCAGACCACAGACTGGGGCAGTAACTGCTGAACTCGATGTTGGAAAAGCCAGTATTCCCTAAAAATCTCCTACCCAACTTTTAAGTGGCAAGCATACTTCTTTTTATACTGTTCACCTGGATTGTAACTATTTCTCTCAATGCACGGACAATGCAGAAGGTAATTAGGGCAGACAGAATACCTCCTAAATATCCGCATGTTAGCTTTTCCAGTGTGGGAATAAACTGAAAAGGAGAAAATACATAAAAGCCACTGGCCTGTTTTCATTTCCATATGTCCTCTGGGGTTTTCTGCATGTCCTTATTGTTAGGCTGACATAATTTCCTGGCCGACACACACAGAACAGTGTGCTTGGAGGCCTGGCCTGAAGAAGGAGCTTTGCAGACCACAGAGGCTCTGACTTCAAAGGGGCCCAGCAGCAGGAGTTGACCAGTAGTTCAATGTTCGCTGCATAGCTTTCTGGCAAGGCTGAGTACTCACGTTCCCCGCTTTGTTTAGGTTTCGGGCTTGACCCAAAGGAACTCTGGTGTTCTCTGGAACAAGTTTTTGTTTGTTAAAAATGTCTTTTTTGTTTAAAATGCTGCATGTTTCTCTTCAAGTGATACCCTTAATGATATACTTAATATTTAACCCACTGAAAGCCAAGTCATGAAATTATGCCCAAATGGAAAATAATTATTCACAGTAAGCAGCCTTCTCTTTGAGTTGGTTGGAGAAAGTCGATAGTATTTCGTGTTTGAAATTAACTGCACAAGACCAGGAGGGAATAAAATAAATTATAAGGACAGTGTATTCCCTGTATCTTCAGAATAGTGAGAATGTTGAGATTAAAACACACTTTGATGAAAAATGGAATCATGAACACAGGCTTGGCTTCGCTGAGGAATGCCTCACAAGAGAAAGAGCCGCCTTCCTGAGCCTTGAAGTGAATCCCTTGACATCTCCTGATGTGATTTTTAATTAATTCTGAAGTTTCTTTTAGAATAAAAAAAAAAATTCGTACAGAAACTTTTCCCTCACCGGAAACATTATTTTGACTGAGTAGTATGAAAGGCATGTCCTCATTCAGCTGCAAGATGAGTCACATTAAAGCCAAGTATAAAAAGAACTGGCTAGTTGCCACAAATGTGTTTTGAGGCTGTAAAGAATCTGATTAAATAAATGTCTGAATAAGTCACCATATTGGAGATGACACAGTTTGGATTCACACTCCTCTGGCTGCAGAAACAGTCCCAATTACAATTTTTATTATGATTTGAAAAGACAATCCAAGCCTTCAATATTTAGTAATGGTTTAAAAGTGCTGCATCAAACACATTTTGCATCAGGTCTGGATCTTCTATGACTCCACACATTATTCCTTTTTCCTCAGCTCTCCATAGGATGAGCACCAGACATTTCTTCCCATTAGGAATAAAATCAAATGTGGTATTTCTGTTTGTGTCCTGAATCTGGTAATCAACATGTAACTGTGCATTGCTGTCTCTGGAAATACACATATACATCACTGAGAGATTTTAATACCGTCTATCTATCCATTAACTTCTATCTATCGAGGTACAGGCCACTTGGGCGGCAGCCAAAGCGGAGAGGCCCAAGCATCCTTCTCTCCAAGCACCTACTCCAGCTCCAGGGAGGATAAGTGCTCCCTGGCTGGCCCAAAAACATAATCTCTCCAGTGTCCTGAGTTTGCCTTTGGGTATCCTGCCAGTAGGAGACACGTAAAAGACCATTCCAGGGAGCCGTCTGCATCCTAACCAGGTACCCAAACCAAACCACCTCTTCTAGATGACCATACCGCTAACAGAGTCAAGCCACCCTACAATAAAATGTAATTTCAGCCACTTCAATTTCGTTACTGAAGGTGAGGGTAGGAATATTTATTGAATGGTAAATGGACAGTATTACAATTTGGCTCAACTCTCTCTTCACCACAGCAGACTGGTACAGAGTCCAGATTACTGTTTCAGAGATGAAATCCTGAGACCACCAAACCAGACCCCATCCGTCCTTTGGCTGCGCCGAGAAATTCTGTCCACTAAGAACAAAATTGTCGACAAAAGGCTGCCTGGTGGACTGCATCGTCCACCTGGAACAAATCCAACTTATTTTCAGCAATGTGGATCTAACTCTTGTGGAATGTGGAAGAGAGAAAAGAGTGAAAGTTTTTTTTTTCTTCATGGTTAGTGCCATCATCTGGAAAAACCATCTAATGTATATGTGCAATTTAATCTTGTAGTAGACTTTTTTTTTGTGCTAATGTGAAGGGTGAATGTGTCTTTCTCTGCCAGTCCACTCTGGCAGTTAACCCTTTAGGCCCCAGAGTTTTTTCAAGAAAATATACAATTTTGATATCAAGATTTCAAAAGGCTATAACTTGAAAGCAGAAGGCAGTGGTGATGAGGCTCCAGAATTCATCATTTGAAAAAGGGATGAAATCAATGGGCTCAGAATTTGTTAGATTGTCTCCATAATGACCAACAGGCTCATCAAAATGTAGGCTCCACTTTCTTCCTCTTCTCTGAAGAACTCTCAGCCACCACTATCATCATCACCGTGATTTCCGGTGTGCTATTAGGTGTGTTTTTTCCCACGGCTTCTCCTGCATCTGCCAGGACAACCGCGGTTGTTTTCATCCCCGCTACATTTTTCCATATTTGCAGTGTTATGAGCTCCCCTGACACCTCGACCTGCTTGGCGATCGCAAAAAGCTTCCACCCCGGCCACACTGACATGTAGCATCCGATATACAATGTGGTGATTGTGGACTATGGCGCACAGACTCACCGTCACTACTAATGTCAGTTTCTGCTTCACTGGACAACTGCGTGTCTTCCTCCTTTGAATCGGAGTTATCCAGTACCTGACAAAGTACTTTGTGGACGGTAAACCAACCTCTCTGCATCGTGAGAAAATGAAAAAACACTCTATCGCTCTGCTCTGCTCTCGCTGCGCTCAGCATTACTACCACTGCTGCGCCATGCATCTCTGCACCGGAGGATGTTTTACAAACTCATTTTACACTAAAACTTTGAATAGCACCACCTCCAAAAATGGTTCTTAGATTACAGGCACACATGTCCGGTATCTTCTGGTGAAAAGTAATAAGATTCTGCATCACATTTATAGATACAGCCTGTTATAATCAGCAATGGGTGTGTTTACATGGGAAGTTTAATTCCTCTTTAATTCAGAATTAAAGTTAAAGCCGAATAAAGGTTACCATGTAAACACTTAATTCCATATGAAAATGTCAATTCCGAATTAACTTAATTCCGAAGTAAGTGGCTGGTTTATTCCCATTTTAATTCCGCAGTCATGTATACACTCATTCCTCTTTAAATTAATTCCCGTCTTTCTGCGCATGCTCGTTCTTTTGCCCGTCTGTCACGATGACGCTTATATTCCAGCAGCACACAATAAACGGTGTTCAAGAGCAGAGACGATTTATTTAATAAATAGCTTGGAGGAACTGGAAATAATTAAAAGAACAGATGGCAGGAAACATAAAAATTGTGAGCTTTTCAAAGCGGCCAGGTTAAATGAAGGAGGTTTCGCAGATAGAGACCTCAGGAAACGTAGCCCCGGTAGCCATCACAGGGACAGCAGCACTCCCCCACCACCCACCGGCCGCCGACAGAGAGCGGAAGGAGGAGACGGGCGAGACGGAGAAAGAAAAAGGGTCACTTTCTATTAAACACAGTTCCTAAAACCTTTCAGAATCCTGGATCCTTCTTAAAGCCCTGAAATCCGAGACAGTTCTGCTAATTAGTCTGCTGAGATACAAAAAAGCAATATCAGTTATTCAGTGACGTGAGCTTTTGCGGAACAAATTGAACTGATCCACTACTGTCCAGTGGGACGTGATAATGCAGATGAGAGTAAAACATAATGATGTCTTGCAAGGCAATGAACAGCCAGCATTGGAACAACTGTTAGCATGCTGAAGACTCCAGTGGTGCTGCTGCTGAATGTTGTTTACAACTTTCAATACGAGGTCATTAAGGCCGATGCTTTAAAGGAGGTGAGCAGTAGCAGGAAAACGCCTTAATGAAAGTATTTTGCAATCAGTGATCCTTAGATGGTCGAAAAAGATAGAAATGGTGTCAGCTGGCAGATGGTTTCTTACATGGACTCATCTGAAAAGGGTTTGGCAAAGGCAAGAACTTCATAAAAAACATTGGAAGATAACTAGGATGAGAAATCAGTGGATCAGCATTCATCATCAGTGATCAATGAGAATCAAACAACTAAAACAATAAAACTAGGAGCATGCTGGTGACTGTTGTCATAGCCCAGAAGGAGAGGAGCAGCATGACTCATCAATATGATATTACTGACGCTGTTAGCATTGACACTCGCCTCTGAAAATTACAACTGTCTCCCTCATATACTTGGAGCCTGACAAAATATAGTCCCTCATGATGTTGGTATTGTGAATCCCTGCTCTTGAACTGCAACTGAGTACTACCACCCTAAAAAAAAGACTTTCATGGTGGGGGGAAAACTTTCCTTAGTTTTGACCCCAGAGTATGTTCAAAGGCTTAAATCCCCTGAGGAAAGTTCCTGCGGTGGAACCTTGGCAGTATATATTACCCGCATAGTTGCTCCAAGTTCAAGGTTTTGATCTGAGTGATGAATGTGTGGGAGAAAATGAAAGCAAGGGGGGGAAAAAATGTTTATATTTGAGCTTGGGAAGTGCCTGTACAAGAATGGATAGCTGACTGTTGTACTGCATTTTTCTCAAAGTTAGCCAAGTATCTACATCTTTATATCTTTATATGTAGCTTAAAAGAGCATTAAGCTTCTCAAACACCCATCTGGGCAGAAAAATGAGCACATCTGGGCCCCCAAACCAATGTAAAATGTGAGACGCATGTGAGGTCCGGACCGGGGGTGAGTAGGACAGAGCTTGATAGGAGTGGTGCTTTTTTTGGGATGCCTAGAGAAATTCCTGATGTAAAACTGCCACGGGCCCCCTTTGGGCTAAACCCTCAGGGGCTCCATGCAGCTTGTTTCAGAGCAGGATCACCTCTGGGTGACCAACAGAAAACCCACACGGGGGCTCAAAATAACAGGGTGACCTGTGAGGTCTAAGCCACATGAGGCCTATACGGGCTATTTATGTGCATTGTTCACAGAAGACACGGGGATTCAAAAAGGCCAAACTGCTACCGGCTCTGCTTGGACTAATCCCCCAGAGGCCAGTTCCCGGCGTTCTGTGGGATAAGAGTCGGTTTGCCCTGCCCACACTAACCCACAGCAGACCCACATCTTAAAAACAGTGAGGAAAGTGGATAACTCCTTGCTGGAAAAATATGAATATTTCAAAAAGTCAAACTATTTCTTTTTTTTTTTTTTAATTAAATACCAGCCAGAGGCACACATCTGAGACAGGAGCAGAAACGCCATTTCTAAATAGTCTGACTTGCCTTGGAAATTAAATATGAAGATGTGATTGAAGTGTGATTATGCAAAAGAAAAGAAAGAAAGAAATTCAGAATATTTTTTTTACAGTAGTTTGCAGCTGTTTTCTATGACCAGCTTTCATTTTATTTTAATGTACATTGTTTCTATTATCATGTAAAGCACTTTGTGTCGCCTGAGGGCATGAAAAGCGCTTTGTAAATAAAGTTTGAATTGATTTGATTTGATTTAGAGGGCACCTGTCCTGAATGCAATGGCAATGACAATACTATGTGCATAGAACATTTCATTATACGTACGCTGAGAGCTTTACATTGACAGACTCCTGTTTCGTGTATATAGGTTAAAGAGTCAAGGACACTAGATACAGAGGAGGAAAAAAAAACAGAACAGACGGGAAGCAGGAATAAAAAAACTAAAAGCATTGTTGAAATACATCAAGGCATGTAAAAAAAAATCAAGCAAACGCACACACACACACAGACTATATTTACCGTAGGCCTGTGGGATTAGGAATATTTTATGTTAGGTTTTGAGTTCAGTCACAACAGGCAGTTTGTTCCAGAGAGAAGGACCGCACTAACCAAAAGCACCCTCAGGGAACGTGGACTTCATTCAGCTAAAAAGACCTTCACATGATGACCTGGAAGGTTCCATGGAGTCATTCACTGAGAGCAAGTCAGATACGAGCCTTTGTTATCCCTTCTGAACCAGAAGGGAGTACTTTGGATGCAGAATGTGGCCTCTTTATGGGCTCTTTATGGAGTCTGTTTGGATCAGTCACTTCTCTGGATCAACGGATCTCCGGATCTCCTGACTCTGCATAAAAAAACATAGAAACAGGAGTTGTTGGTTTAATCTATAGAAAAAGTTACTAGATATTGAAAAAAAATGGATTAATGTGGTTTTGCTTTTCAAATCCAGATGTATAGACAGACACCTCTTTTGTCAAATATTGTCAACAGCTAGAAAGCTACATACGTTATATTCAAACCATCCGAGTACAAGAAATGCGAAGAATCGCTTTAAACCAGTGATTCTGACTCTGCACTCTTTCATTCAACGTATCGCTGAGGCGTGGGTCCATGAAAGACACCTGTGGGTCTGGGGATTCAGGTGGGTCCGAGTCTGCAGATTTCATTTTTTTCATTTTATTGATTCATTCCAGACGTGTCAAAACAATCTTTTAAAGCATAGACAGTTTTAACACTATCATGAACCTATGTATCTGAAAATAAATAATATATTTATAAAATAGAATATATAATAGTGCATAAACCAATATACACCAACACATAACCATCATTTAGAAACTTATTGAACCTCTTGTAGATAAATCTAAATATTAAATGGACATATTCCCCCCAAAAAAGAGAAGAAATAAAAAAATTCATACCCAATGTATAAACACCGATCTATATACATACACATACATAGATTAAGTAAGCAGGTCGGCAAACTTCCAGAACGCTTGAGCGTTCAACAGCAGAGCTAACATTGTTAACAGTCAGACATTTGTGAATAAATCAATAACTTCATGTGAATAATTATCAAAACTGAGACCAGTGGTCAAAATAGTTCAAACAATTTTGACTTTGAATCTAGTTTTGTTGTTTGTTTTTTTCTCTCTTCAGCTCTTAAATATTTATGAACCTCTAACAGTCAATATCATTAAAAGTCCATTAAGCCTTCTTTTATCTTAAAGAACGTTTAGTTCTGTATCTCCCCAACAGAGCACTTTGCTCTCGGATTGCAGGTTTATTTGCAGTTCCTAGAGTTTCAAAAGTAGAACTGGAGACAGAGCCTCTGGTTATCAGGCTCCTATTTTATGGAGGCTCTCAACCTTTGAGTTTAGGCTTTAACATTTTCTAGTTAATAAAGCTTATAGTCTAGAGATGGTGTGTATACTGTTCTCGTATGTACATGTCATTATTATTATAATCATTATGTCTCTTTCCTTCCATTTCAGACCCCCAATCCGGTCGCAACAGGTCACAACCGGTCAGAATCGGTTACTGCCGCCTTGCTCAGGACGAGGGATTATACCAAAGTTAGGTGCAGTTACGGTCCTTAGGGAGGCTATTTTTAATGAATTGGCATTACACAGATTTTGAATTTTGAACTCAAAATTAAATGAACTGGATTATGAACTGGAATGGTTTGGATTGGACTGGATTGTGCATGAATTACAGTGAACTGGACAGAACTGGAATACAGATTGGACAACTTTACATTTAATTTTGTCAAATTGCCAATGCTTATGTTAAAATGACCTTGAGATGACTTTATTGTGAATTATCACAATGCAAATAAAAGTAATCTGAGCAGAATTGAGTTGAATGTGATCATATTTCATGGAGTCACTGAAGGTTTTATCTGCTTTCGTACACTGTTTTTTTATTTCTTTTTCTTTTTTCAATTCAATGAATATTGATCCCAGAGTCAGTTTTCCATAATAAGGCTCATTCTCGCCAAACCAACAGTCTCTGCTGCCATTCAAACACACAGCTTTGTTCTTAGTTTAATAACAGTCCATGCATATCTTTTACTTCTAATTTGTGTGGAAACTTGGCAGCTGCATGAGGACAGCATTTCAAAAAGAGACATTTGCATGAGTTTTAATAGATTTGGGATTTACACACAGTCTGCAGGAACTGAGTGAATCCAACCATCAAACACACTGTCTGTCTACTCAAACTCTGAGAAGGGGAGGAAAAATAAGGAGAAAAAAAAAAAATCACATCATGGTCTGTCTGGATTGATTAGCTTCAGGCTCCTGCCTCTTGATTGGCAGCTTTAGTTGTGCATCACTCAGCAGAGGAACATAGTATCGTGTGTCAAAATGCTCCGCTTGATTGAGCTGCCCAGACCACAGCATGAGAGGGGGAAAAAAAAAAGAGATGGGGGGGGGGAAATATTTAAATTAATGCAGCAAGGCTGGGATTTAGCTCTGAACTCCTTCAAGGCTGTAGCTACCTTTGAGGACACTGAGGTCATTTTCTTCTTAATTTTGTTGCAACTTTTCTGTAGCTGTTAGTTATGAATTTAAATTTCCCAATGATTGTCAAGTTCCTTTGATTAACAGGTTTTAAATTAAGCTACTAAATCCAGTGCCAGTCAGATATTTAGACACAGTGAACACTGAACCCGTGACTATTTATATTTTTAGGAGAAAACAATTAAAAAGTTGAAGAATTTAAAATATCTCTAAAAAAATAAATGTATCAAATGAAATTAAATTCAAAAAAAGGACAGCCATTCTGAAGTATAGGCTACAACTCGACATACTACATAAAAACACAAAACTCAGACCTAAAAGAGAAAGTCTGGGCTGTTTATGTGCCAACTTCTAATCTACATTTGCAGTCTTAGAAATTGGAGGAATTTAGCTCATTTGAATCCTTTGACGAGGAACTTTGAAGCATTTCACACAATTAAATATTTTTGCATCACTGCATTTTGGTAATATAAAAATGTCACATATGTGATTCGATGCTTCTCATGCCTTAACCTCTGCTGAAATGTGACCATGCCCTCTGCTTCAAGGGCTACTGCAGCTCAGGCTAATTAAAGCATTTTACAATCCGAAGAGTCAAGTCAAGAATTCTGGTCTCCAAAGCAATAAAGCGAGGACTTCTCGGTATCATGAAAAAGCAGTTTGCAACTGGGTAGCAGCTGAGACACGAAGTTATAGCAGAGTTTTCGGCTCATGGACTGTAAAAGCACGTGCACGGGTCAGGGAGATGGCCGTCATCCCATAGCAAAATTAAAATGAGTCATGTGCAGACACGCTCAGCTCTGTGAGGCTGTACCTAAGCACAGCGGCGTTTAAACACATGCTTATAAGCTCCTAATGATTATGTTAACATTCTGGTTTAATGTTAGCACACGCTTCCCAGTGTAATATATTAGCACGCTAACAGGGTTAATTAGCATAAAACAGCTAAGGCTGGCTGGAATGATATTTGTACTGCCAGTATTTAATGACCAGCACTGAACTAAAAAAATAAAAAGGTGAGGACTTACATGAACAGATCTGAGACATGTTCTTCCTACAACTTTTCTGACGATCGATTGAGGTGTTGTGTTTTGTCATTGTGAACAAATGTAGAGTTCTGCTAAGACTGGGCGCATAACACTGGTTCTTGGTTTCTTAAAGGATATTTTTCCACTGCCAGCCCAGGTCTGATTTTTAGCCAATCCTCATTGCAGGGCAGCCAAGTTTCAAGAAACGTTCAGAGTGAGATTATGGATCTTGATGGCGGAATAAACATTTTGCATTGGCATAGAATTAGGGCGGGACAAGTTTGCCAGTCTGGTGGAGTGTGTTGAATCTGCTTATACTGGTCACCTTTTTTTTAAATGTAAATAAGAACTCCAAATATTAAGAGTTCTTATTGACCAAATTTTAAGAGTTCTTATTTAAAATGTAAATATGTAAATGTAAAATGGTCAATATTTTCAGATAAATAAAAGTACTGTGCATGTGATATGTCATAGAGTACAAAACAAAAGTGTTCCTTGTCATTCGGTGATTTCATTTTTACCTAAAACTCCTTAACAGTTGACCTTAAAAAGATATTCAGCTGCCTGAATATAAAACTCAAAGTCAATAAACTCCTTGCTCAGTTTATTTTATCATGATGATTGAGATTATTGTGGGGGCAATAGTTCTGGGAATCTAAAATGAATACAGTACACAACCTCTGGCAGAAATGATGGAATAACCATTCCTGAAGGCTGTTCACTTGATTGTTAAAGTTTTTAGAAGGTGTTTAAATGAAACATTTTTTGGAATAAAGAAAAGAAATGTGTTGTAGTCAATAGCGATTCCTTTTTTAACATCAAACTGATGGAGAAAACTGTGTAAACACTGAAGAAAGGATCATGAAAAGAAAAAACTACTACCACTAATACTTTATTGGACCACCTCTGGCTCCTATAACAGCTTGAATTCTCTGAGGCGTGGACCTAAGTGTGGACAAACAGCTTTCTTCATCAACCCAGCTCCAGTTTTCTCCTGCTGCAGTTACCAGATCAGCTTTGCAGGCTGGAGTCTTGTCATGGACCATTTTCTTCAATTTCCACCAGAGATTCTCAGTTGGATTGAGGTCCAGACTATTTGCGGGCCAAGTCACCGACATTACATGTTTTTCTTGAGGGAAAGTTTTAATGCCTTTTGCCTCATGGCAAGATGCACTCACATCCTGAAGAATGATGTCATCATCAAACATCTTTTCAATTGATAAATTAAAGGTCTCCTTCTAGAATAAACCGTTTAATACTTAATGGATCGGCTTATTTAAATCGATTTAAATTGTTTTTTTGTTTTTTTTAATCGATTTTTTCAGAAAATCGCTGTATGCCTACACATAACCATTTGGGACTGCAGCAAAGCCTTCCATTTTGGCTGGTATACATCTGCGCGATGACATCGGTTAGCTTTGCAGCGATTGCAGAGATCAGGTCCAGTCACTTGAAGTATTTAATGTAAAGAGACCAGGAAGATGAATTTCTGATCAGATATGTATGGAAATCAGTTAGATGTGTGTCCTTTAGAAGAACTCACCATGACAATCTCTCGTTTGACCTTATAGAAGTAGTTATAGAAACTCTATGTGTACACCTTGAGCTTCTGTTCTTCTTTCAAACAGCAGAAATTTCTCCACATTCACTGGAGACATCACAGGGGACCAAATGTCTCTGAAATCCATACAGTCGCCGTTGAGAGATTTCATTCAAAATCCAAACCGTGAGCCTGGCAGCAGTGGAGGAACACTCAGGGGATTACCAGACTAAATGATCCATAATTCATTTATAGTGTGGACCAAAGAGGTGAAGTGTCTTTATAGAAATCCTGGCACGGCGAAAAGAATCAGAAGGCTGGCAATGCAACAAAATCAATGGAGTCTTTAAAAATATGCCAGGTTAAAGCAATTTTCCATTTTAATCCTCTGTATTTCCTAACATATATATCCTTTCCATAGAATACCTTAGTTGATTCATTAGGCTGCTCTAAAGCATTGAAGCTGCCATTCTGTTTCCTCTGATTCAATTGGTTCAGCATCCGTTGGAGAAACAACCTCAAATTCAGTCGACAACGAATCCATGAGGCCAAACTGAATATATTTGATATGTTCTCCGGATAAAAGACACCTGAGAATTCAGAAACAGAGCTTGCCTCTTCCATCTGGATACAAAACTAGACATTTGAAAGCTTTCGATCAAAATCTGACATTATTACAATTAACAAATCAAAAAAACAACACATAATTATTGTACCTATTCTTATTGATGCATTTCATTTTAATGCATCTTTTGTTTTCCTCTGAATTGCCTTGCTGTTGAATAGTGATATGTTAACAAATATACCTTGTTTTGCAGAAATGAAATTACTAGAAATAGCCTTTTAATGCGTTGAAATAAACTGCTTTCCTGCCATTAATTTGCCATTAAATTGATCTGATCCTTATCACAACGATAGACAATAACAATGTGTTTCTGCTGATAACATAATTATTTTATAATTGCAAGTTCTCATGTCTTTATTAAACATGTCCATTAAACATTCTCAGTGCTGAATTTAAAAAAAAAAAAAAGCACATTTATGAATTAACAGCTGGTCAAACCTTCTTTGGCAGCAGTGAATTCAAGGAAGCGTTTGCTCCGGATCAGACCTGCACAATGCTCAGGAGCGAAATTTTGACCATTTCCTTTCATGGAACTGCATCACCTTAGACACGTATGTAGGATATCTGGTGTGAATGACTTTCCTCAGGTGATGCCACTGTCCTGTTGCATTATCCGACCACTACTACGCTTCAGCTGATTTTACTCTGTGAGATATTTTAGTACACTTGGGTCTCCGTTTCCCCCTTGATGATAGAAAGTGAACAGTATATAAGGTTATTGTTCCAGCCATCAACTCCTGGGAGACAAAATATCTGCTTCCTCAGGAGCTGGAAGTGTATAAAACAATAACAACTCTATCCTCTATATAACTTTGGGTTTTTTCCTCTCCATTGGGCTCGGTTTTGTCTTTGGCCACACCATCATCTGCAGGTTGCTTTATGGATCAATTGGTCTAGGGCTCCTTTCAGTCTTGCTTAGATATAGATAATCATTGAGACATGGATACGTATTAAATCCATTTTTCCACAACAGGTTCTTCTTTACCTCATTTAGGATTCTGTGTTGTGCCTTTGGAGTCATCCTGGCTGGCACCCACCTCCAGGAGAAGTAGGGTGAATTCCAATTCCTCCCTTAACCCTCAATCTCAACCCTCAGTCTCAAAAATGCACGCTCCCGCTAAGGGCAAGTGTTGTCCCGATTCTAAAAACGTCAAATTGAGGGACAATTTTGAGGGCTGTATCGCCCTCAAAATTGAGATTTTCCGACACCACCCTTGATAGTAAGGGCTACCCAGAAGACACTGGGTAATTTAGCCAAGACATCGTTGAAAAGGATGGTGACAAAAAAAAGCTACAAATGTAAGTATCTTCTTAGTTCTTAAAGATATAAATGTTACGAAACCATCTTATTGTCTTTGTTTGAGACTTTTTTCATGGATTAACATCATTGTTGCGCAACATTTATTTTTTTACTTTACGATGTTTGCCGCCGGCGGTCCCGGTCAGGCGGCCGGCGGTCCCGGTCGGCTTCACGATACTTGTATACCTCGTTGTGTAGTAACGGAGTACTGAATAGTGTATCCTCTATTGTGTTATTTGCTAATATTATTTGGAGAATATACAGCGCTCTTCTCAATGTTATCCCTGATTCACTTCAGGGAATACAGAGACAACACGGGATCTGATACATTTCAATCTGAAGACTAAACTGCACTCGAGGGGTGTCCCATTTCTAAGTCACAAGATAGCCCTTACACTTACTTTGGAGGGTTAAGATTAAGGGGCAAAAAGTGAGGGTTAAGGGCCAGGGTTGAGATTCAGGGTTAAGAGAATTCACCCGTAGTCATGGGACTAAATTGCCTGCATTTCCTAAAAATAATTGCCTAACTAATGAAATGAAAATGAAATGCCTAACCACCTTGAGATTCGTTTTAAACCATTTCCCACCTTATTCAAAAAAAGTATTTTCCACTGGGCTCCAGGTATGCGACCTACTGACTTCAGATAGTTTTTGTTGAAGTAACTGGGCTATAGGAATGATAGAATGACAACGCGTGTGTTCAGTAACACAAAGAAATGACATCTGTTTGTGTGTTACCAGCTTGAGCTCACGTTCACGAAATCGTTCATAAATCTGAGAGTAGATTTGCACATAAATCACCTGCTTACTAAAAACCTGATCAGGAGTAGAGACATCGGTACTTAGCGGCACCTTCATGCTCATCAGTAATAAATCCAGAGGGGAAAAGTACGGAGAGATCTGGAGAAGAAAAGGTTAAGAGCACCTGGGTAGTTCCTATTATTAATGGTACGAGCCTCCACCTGTAGATCAGGTAAAGAAAAGCATGCTTCTTTCTTTTTTTTTTTTTTGCTTCTTTGAGCTCAGATTCTCAGAGTAACGCCACCAGCTGTAAGCATTTGCACAGTTAGACAGGGAGGACCCATTTATCTTAATCAGGACTGATATCGCCATCAGGAAAATAGCCGGGCCGGGCTATCTATCACATTCCACCCCGGTTTCTTGGGGTAAAAAAAAAAAATACTTTCGATCAATCTCCACAAGCAGATAACTCCACCTCGGAGACCAGGAGCTCCATCACTTCAAAAGGGGGTTATTTATGTGGCGGGTCAAATTCCACATGGGATGAGCTATTAGCCATTAGAGACCACACAGTCAGTGGAGAGTTAGAATTAATGCAGATGATAATGTTTCCCAAAGAATAGCCATTACTTTCTTTTCTTCTCTGTTTGCTCTCTTAAGCTAACACCATTGAAAGCAGATACATGACATTATTCACAACTACAGGAGGTCTGACCTTACATTAAAGGTAATTACCCATCATTCCCTACCATTTAATATATGCAAATATGCTGAAGCCGACATGTTTATACGTTGCTGAAGCAACTTCATTTGAGAGTGATTTGAAACTTGTTTTTTTTTTTTCTTGCTTTATTATTTAGATGAAAATTCATTATTAACTTAATTATAGGAGCCTGTGCTGTGAGTGACAATCTTTTTAGGACTGTCATGCAAAAAAATATAAAACAAAAGCTTTTTATTACTCGGGACATGCTGTCAAATGTGAGCGCTGTGCCTCAGAGGATGTGACAGATAGGTGCTTTTTATGGTCCTATAAACATATATTTTCCCAGAAGTGGTATTCGCAAAAAACGGCGCCGCACATTTCCCCATCAATCAGTGGGGAGAACGCAGCGGAGCAAGGTGGCATACGTCAACACGGCGACGCTTCACTGTCCAGGAAAAGTGGAGGAGTCGCCCAGACCAGGACCGGAGATCGGCCGAGCCACTCAGCAACAGCAGAGCGGCTCGGCGAACCCGGGCGGCTCTCCGGAGCCTCTCATCCTCCGTCACAATCAATCCACCGCAGACCAACCGTAATCCTATTTGTCCAAATAAATAATGAAAAAGCTGCAGCCACACACACGGAGGCGCACAGAGGGAGGTAATTGCTGCGTTTCAGACTGGATCAGATGGGCTCTGTGGGAGGTGGGCTCGGCTCCGCTGTGACCTTGTGTGTGTGTTTGTAATTTTCCACAAGCTTAGAGGATATGCATCGAGCGCGAGACCTCTGTGGGCGCACAGGAATCCCAGCACCCGAGGAGTATCCTGAGGCCATCTGAGTACACAGTTTTGCTTGAGTCCTTCTCACAACTTGCAAAGGAAAAAACAAATAAAAAAACATGAACAAGAGGAGGATGACATGACAGCCATTAGGCAGGCGCGAGGTAAAAGCAAGCGTTGCGTTCTCAGCTGTGCTCTGATGCACTGTAATGTGTCTTGTTCAATTTGTTTACATCCATCGCCCCAGTGCACCACAAGCACTCGTGAGGAGCAAATAAAGTTCTCCAAAGCTCGATCCTGCGGTTGAACCTCGCACGCAGGCAGATTAACCTGCCACGCCAGACCTGCAGGGTTTTTTAGAAATGAATGTTTATCCTGCCCTGCCAGGCTCTGTTTGCCCTCATAATCCCATTATCCCGGGCAAAATATTTCATTATCTGGAATATTTTTGCATCCGCTCCCAACCACTAAAGCTCTGAGCAATCTGCGATGCTCTTCAGAGGCAGCAAAAATCCGTTTTTGAGGTTAAATATCACTCCAAAGTTACCTTTTCCCCTGTTGGTTCACATGGCTGGTCATTTGGTGAAGTTATGGAGCGTTGTTGTCAGTGAGGCGTGATTGCAGCGACTCCTATGGCCCATTTCTCTATATTGTTTCGCCATTAAGGAGAGTCAGGGAAGGGTCAAGTCACAAAATGTGGCTGGAAAACAACCATGACTGATCGACTGCATTATCATTCCTCAGTGACCTCTTGAGCCTCCCGGTTCTTTAATATGAGATGTCTGCAGCTGCATGAGTACAGGAAAATATGACGACTCCAGAAATATGGCCATGTTCAAATCACAAGCTTGCATCACTTCTGACATTTAGGATTTAGGAGCAAAATATATGAAGATTTCCGACCAAACGGGTTCAGTGCAATTAACCTCATGTTGAAATAAAACACGTGTTTTGGATTAGTGTCCCACCTGTGTCTGTCCTGTAGCTACAGCTATTATAAAGCTGTTTGCCTCGTTCTCTCCGGAGTTCCTCGGTAACTCTTTTTCACTCGTTCGCTTATTCGTTACAAAAACATTACTGGAAGAAAAACTATGAGGCAAATTGAGCTTTTCCTGGTTCCTTTTCCCACACTCGCGTGTCTTTCATTTTCAAACCGAGCGTTACAACAAAAAGGGTTTCTGTAAGCACTGACATTCCTAGAATTGTGTATTAGCTCCACGATAGCGGTGCAGTTAGCATTTCTTCAGCACTCTGTTTATATTCAAGCTGGACTGAATAAAGGAGTCAGTGACCGGAGACTTGTTGCTGACTGCGGACTGCTAAGAAGACGAAAGAGACCGTCTGGAGATTAACGCCATAACGCTGTGTGAAAGCACACACTCTGGAGGGAATATTGCACCTCCCTGTGATCACTGTGGATGCACGGCTAGAAAGTGAAAGCGGGATGAAGGGGGGACCGCCACCAGAACGTCTTTGTACTGCCATCACTGTGTGACAGTGCCTTCAGAAGCATCTGTGACCGCGAGAAACCAAGGACAGCGGGGAGAAATTAAAATATTGACACAGTATACAGAGCTTATGAAACACTGAGATGCTTTGAGACAGATTCAACTCCGTATTGATGTGATCTGGTACTATTTTCCAATTATATTATTGACTAAACAATAACTGAATTGAGAAAAAAAAAATCTGAAGCCACAATGAAAACAATCATGGAGTCTGACATGAAACAGGGTTTTTTTTTTTTTAATTTATGAGCAAAATCCCAAGATGAGAAACATCAACAATACAGAGTCGGTGATCCACCCCTCCCCACCCCAACCTTAGATTCACATCGCATCACCCAATAGGTCACAAGTGAAGAAAAAAACAATTGCAATCAACAATAGTCTAAGCATGTTATATATGACATCAAGTATCAAAATAAGACAGAAATAGGAAAAAATAAAAAAGGGGGGGGGGGGGGGGGGCAAGGATGTAAGACATCTCATTGTGCATGATTCGTTGGCAAGTCTATAACGTCCTCTGCAGTCCTTTCCCACATTTGGTAAAATACAGTTTTAAAATAATAACGTTAATGATAGTATAGGGTTCATAGGGCACGTTTAGCTTTTTAAAGACTTCTGTCTGTATATGATGTTCTGCAGGACTGCAGTCACCCGTGTAGAATCTATTTCTGGACCATCTGCGTTTCCATGGGAGGAAAAACCAGCTCACGTCTAATATTTCTTCTCTTTTTATTTTTATTTTGTGGCAGTAGTGGTCTGTATTTAAATGTGGTTTCTGACAGGAAGTGAAGGTAGACACACAGGAAAGGCATCGTGGGCCGGGAGTCTAACCTGGGCCAACTGCAGGACTACAGCTCCCTTAATATGGGGCGCCCGCTCAAGCAAGTGAGCAGTTCAGCGCCCCGGACGTGTCTAGCTTGACAAGCGTTAAAGCCCAGGAGTCTATAACCAGTTCCTCTTCTATGTTTGCTGCGTTTTTCAAGCTGACAAAAAAAAAAAAAAAATCCTGCACCTGCACCTGGGCAATATGACGATACCTATCGTGGAGACGATAGAAAAATGTGTATCGTGCCATTTCATCGTTTCTAACCTAATTTTATCAATTATTACAGCAAATATGTAATTAAAACCTACAACGATAAATTTGATAGAATCATATCTACTTCTACAAAGTAGCCTTTTATGTTTGCACTTTTATTCATGGTTAATGCCTTAAACAGAGTTCTCTTCAACCCTGATGTTTACTTTAGACACTTTATATTGGTTTGCAAACTTTGCACTACAAGGTTATAGATTTCAGAAAGTTGAAAAATAATTTATGTTTATTTTTTATAGCTGAACTTCAGTGCAAAAATGTGTTTTTCCTCTCAGAAACTGTTGTACACTTTTAAAAAAATGTGAAAGCTACTGTACCTCTGTACCTACCTGTTTTTGCTGCACTAAAATGTATGTTTATGACAGTTCAGCTAAATGTCCTTTCAAAATAAAGTTGAAAAGTAAGCAATAAAATTTTTGTCAAACTTTTCAGAGAATAACTGAAAACAATCTTTATTATGGTATATCATGATATATATCGTTATCGTGATATAAAATAGTCCATATCGTGATTTTTTCCATATCGCCCAGCACTACCTGCACCTGCATATGACTCTGCTACAGTTAAGTCCACTTTGGTCATGCAAGAGTCCTGCTGAACTCAAAGCACCAGAACTTCTTTCAGATTCTTCCTTTTTAAGGAGTTACCATAGCAGATTTCTAGAACTGACATATTCATTTGCAGAAAGTTTGGCCCTTCCTGATTTGGGACCAACACTATAAGAACGCTGCCTTGTGGCCCTTTAGAGGCTGGGACAAGAGAGCAATGTGGGGTTAGACCTCCCGTCCATGGACACGTTGGCGCATGACCAGGCTGGTGATGGATTCCACAGTCCTTCTAGTTGGAGGGCAGTTGACATGGGCGAAACCAGTGGACAGCTCGTTGGCTGCTGCTTCCAGGTTGCCCAAGTGCCCTTTCAGATTGACTTATTTTGATTGTTCTGCTTCCTCGTTCTGCACGTTTGCCCATTTTTTTATCTGCTTTGGCAGGGCGGCGACTTACGCAGACAAGAAACACAGGATTCAAACTGAGTGTACAGAAAATCTATGGGTCACAGGGGGCTGATACAGTTTTTATTATACAGTTGATGGGTGGGAATTCTTCTTCATTTCGCATATTAAGTTTATGGCCTGTGATGGACTGGCGACCTGTCCAGGGTGTACCTCTGCCTTTGCCCAAAGAGAGCTGGGATAGACTCCAGCAGATCCCCTTGACCCTTGATAGGACTAAACGGGTGAAGATAATGGATGGATGTTAAGTTTATGTCATTTATGCCATTACCAGAGGAAAAAATGTGAAATGGCACTTACTTGAGCTTACGGTGCCAGAGGCAAGCAACTCATTTCCCACTGTTGCCTCACAGCGAGAAGGTTCCTGATTCAAACGTCGGCAGGGGCCTTTCTGTGTGGAGTTTGCATGTTCTCCCCGTGCGTGCATGGGTTTCCTCCAGGTACTCCAGCTTCCTCCTACAGTCCAAAGACATGCATGTTAGAAGTGAGTGTGTGTGGTTGTTCGTCTATATGTGGCCCTGCGATGGACTGGTGACCTGTCCAGGCTGTACCCCTGTTTTTTGCCCGAAGTGAGCTGGGATAGGCTCCAGCAGATCCTCATGACCCTAGATAGGACTAAGCGGGTGTAGATAATGGATGGATGGATTTGGTAAAGATTTTATGTCGGATGCCCTTCCTGCTAAAACCCTCTGGGTTTGCAATCAGCACTATGAGATCACTGGGTTTTGACCCCTTAGAGTCTGGGGTGCAAAGGAGCAATGTGGGGTTAGGTGTCTTGGCAGGGCACA
Source organism: Hirundichthys speculiger (assembly GCA_018398805.1). Taxonomy (NCBI): domain Eukaryota; kingdom Metazoa; phylum Chordata; class Actinopteri; order Beloniformes; family Exocoetidae; genus Hirundichthys; species Hirundichthys speculiger. Next base: position 132,086 of record JAGFBZ010000499.1, on the reverse strand, counting down.
TAACCCCGCTCACTCCAATACATGACATGCTTAACATGACATCAATAGTTTTTCCACAGCTTTCTACGTGAAGCATCTGGCAACGTATTACCACAAGCTACAAATAACTTGTTGTCTTAAAAGAAGCCTTGCCAGATTTGCAGGGGAAAACTGACATCAGTGTCAGCGTCTCGGGCCGTTAGCGAAGCTATTTAATCAGGGCTAAAGCAGAGTGCTGTCGTGGATGCCAGCCGAGCTGCAAATGACAGTCACACGGCGGTGTGAGAGAAAAAGTGACGCGCAGACACATGCACAACAAAGCGTCCAGTCCTGGATCACACTTCCACGGGCTCGCGGTGACTGTGTGTAGTTTATCTAACGATGTGGTGCTTAGAGAGGTTCATGCTTCAGTAACTGGCAATGACCTAAGGGGTGTCGAGCCAGCTGAATGGGCAGAGCTGTGTGCACAATGTGAGGCAGCAGATAAGCATCCAGACTACTGGCTGTGGACAGGGAATGGTCGGAAGTGAGGAAAAGTTTTCCCAGGCCAGGTCTGGCTTTGACGCTGTGTGGTCGCTGCGTTCAGAGGCTCCATGAGCATCTTTCTAAACTTTTTCTTGCAAAGCATTGCCATAGCCAGTTTTTTTGTTTTTTTTTTGCTTGAGCTGTAAGGATTTGCATTTTATGTGAACCTCAGGTTACAGGTGCCAAAAGATTTTTTCAGTAGTGTTGCTTCACAGAAACGTCTCTCCACATCGTTGTCAATCCAGATGCGCTCGACTGCTCTCAGAGAGTCACGCTCATTTCAATATTTATTGAAATGTTATCAAACCACTCAGAGACTCGCAGCAATCAATGCAGCGTTTAGACTCTCTGCTGCTCTCGCCGCTCTCGCCTCTATTGTTTGTCTCCATGACATCCACCCTCATCGCTCTAAAGGAAAGATAGCGGAGTCACGCCCCTGTAATTCCTGCCTCAAAGGAGTGGCCCTGCTTTGACTGCAAGCTTACCGACGACAATATGATTTAATTGAGAGGACAACCCCCCCCTTACATAATAGAGAAGTGTGGGAACACGGGAAGGAGCAGAGGACAGGAGTAATAATTTTAACGCACCGACCATTTTCACCGTTGCTAGTCACAGTCAGCTATTCGATCAATGAAGGTCCCGTTCTGAGGCGCACACAATCTCCAAGGAAATGCCAGAAAAAAATCACATGAAGAGCAATAAAGTGATACAGCAGATAATAAATGATACATGAAAGGGTGATCAACTGGGTGACAGCAGTCATTAAAGCAGCAGCACTTAGTCCCCAGGCTGCAACATCAGCAGACTGAGATCAAAGTTTGTCATGGTGGGCCAAGAAGCCAAGATATTGGCATGCCTTTCACCGCGCTTGGAAGGGCAAGAGGGAAGAATGGATTCGCCTTTTGGGCTTAAGTGGTCTGAGAGGGGTTAGATTAAAGAATCATGAGGTAAACAGCGGACAGTGTCGAACCTGTGGACCACAGCAGTCAAGTCACGCAAGTGCTGGCTCAGCAGCACATCGGGGAGTTGGTCTTTTCCTTTCATGCATGACTTTGTGTGCGCATTCAAAACAGTTCAATGCACTAAACCTATTTTGGTGTGAAACATTTATGAATTCAAAGATCATCTTCGGTGAATTCAGTGAGGGCAGATGTACTCAGACGGGCCTTGAGATATTTTAACATGGACATGACTTTCAGTGGTCTCATCTGTCCATGTTTTCGGCTGTTGTTTTGTACTTAGACAAAGATAGATGGGATGTACTTTATCATTCCCCAGTGGTGGGCGTTTCTGGATTCCATCCAGCTGCAATTTAAAAGTCCATCATCTGTTAGTGCAATGCATCTCAAACAAGTTGAGATTAAGGTAACTGACTTGGTCATGACAGAATATTGATTTTATTTGTTTCCAAAGCAAAGTTATTGTCCATCTGTACCACATAGCACCTCCCGGTCAGTGTTGCGTTTTTCTGCACTCATGTTGTGGGTTTGCAGCATAAAGTGCATCACGTCAACTGTTGAAATGTAGATCTAACACTTGACATTAAGTTTGGAACCTGAAAACCTGCTGAACAGAGGAGGAAATAAAGGAAGAGTGCACAGTCTTCTATAAAACAGGCTCGACTGAAAAAGCTCACTTTAGTTTGGGAATGTTGCAAACAGCGTGCGAGAAGTCCAGAAATTAGAACAATATTGTCAAGATTCTTATACACATTTCATACAGGAGTAGAACCTCCAACATTTAATGCACAACTTATGTTCAAGTGTCTGACTGTCGCAAGACAAGCAGTTTAACCTGTTTCCCTGTCTATCAGTTAAGTTTGAGCCCTTAGTTGCTGGGGTGCAAAAAAAAAGTTGTTTTTTTTTTGCACATATGAAATGTGCAGCCATAGATGGAAACGGGCTGTTTTAAACTGGAAGGGGGAATATTTTTCATTGAGATAAAGGTTTCTTTAAGAAGGCTGCAGTACCATGGCTTTTCTGTATGATTACAAATATTGGTTCAGTATTATTGTGTCTGAAAACAACTCAATATATCTCATGGCTCCATGGTGCAGTATTGTGATTTTTATGATGGATCCCTTCAATCCCTTTTTATGATCATCCCTTTTATGATGGATTAGTAATAGCTGAATATATTGAAGGTTCAAAATGACCAAGCGACACATAAATACTATTTCTGTTTTGGATTAATATCCACTAGACAGATATTTCACAGTTTTTTTGTAGCTTCAGGTTGAGGAAGTGCTTCCCCGGTTGAACAGGTATGGCTGGAAATGAGTCTCTTTCAAGAATCCTTATTGCAGAAGGTTCATTTATTTTTATTAGAATTAAACATCCTGGCAGTGTGTGCGTGTGAGTGTGTGTGTGTGTTTGTGGTCGACAGTGAAACAGATCTAAATGGTTTTAAGCTAAACAAATATTCAGGTAGTCCAAATATGACAGATAATTAGCATTGGCGGTAATTACGCTGCGTTTGATACAGCCAGGTCTGAAGTTCGTGCTGAGGTCTTTGGTGTGAACATCTTGTCAGCACAGCGAGCAATTATTTTAACTCTGTTAAACAAAACCAACACAGTTTATCAACCACGTCGTTCTTAAATAACCTACGTGGGGCACATGGGGGACACCGATCATTAGACAACGCTGTCCATTAGCTAATTAAGTTATGTATGATTATGTTTGCAAAGTGTAGCCAGCAAGCAACTAGTAAGGTTATTAATTTTTCATTTTCATTGACATGTATGCCATTCATGAACACATTTGGGTTGTAAAAGGTCCACAACCTTGTCTTTAAATTATTATATGGTTAAAAAAAAAAAAAGAAGCTTGTTTAACTGCTACAGAAGTGAACAGATCTACAAGCCAGACTTCTGACCATAGACTGTATAAAAAAACCTGGACAAATCCTAAAGATTATCAATGGGTTGTCTGAAAAGCTGTTTAATACAATTAACAGCACAGAATAACAATAAATATAAAAACAATTGTAAGGATGATGCACTGTCAGGTCCTAATTCATAGCTCAGAAGTCAAGGCAATATCAAGCCGTAAGTAGCTCAAGTGCTAACAGTGAGGCATTGATCATGGCCATCTGTCACTCAAATATTTAAACTTCTTAATTAAGCTTAAATTTGTGGCTTTACATTATTCTGACCTATAAGATGCATCAAATATTCACCTCTGATGTACAGTTGTCTTGGCTCTAACGCTCAAGGCCAAGAACTATTTTTGTACCGGGTTAGAAATACACTCACTGGCCACCTTATGGACAGTTGGAACCCCCTTTTGCCTTCAGAACTGCCTTAATTTGTAGTGACATATATTTAACATTCCTCAGAGATTCTGGTCCATATTGACATGACAACATCACGCGCTCGCTGCAGATTTGTCGGCTGCACATCCATGATGCAAATATCTCATTCTACCACATCCCAAAGCTGCTCTACTGGATTGAGATCTGGTGACTGTGGAGGCCATTTGAGTCCAGTGAACTCACTGTCATGTTCAAGAAGTCTGACATGATTTGAGCTTTGTGACATGGTGCGTTATTCCTGCTGGAAGTAGCCATCAGAAGATGGTCATAAATAGATGGAGATGGTCAGCAACAATACTCAGGTTGTCTGTGGCGTTTAAACCCAAAGGGTGCCAAGAAAATATCCCCCCACCATTACACCACCAGCAGCAGCCTGAACTGCTGATAATAAGGAGAGAAGATCTGAAATTGAGACTCATCATACTAGGTAACATTTTTATAATCTTTGGACCCAGTCTTCCACCAGATCTCCTAAGGCCGCTATTTAGGGATAGCAGGTAGCAGGAGGGGTGTTCCACCGCAAAGAATGCAATCTTCCACCCTTGCTAAATCCCACTACTGCGATACCCGCTACATTATCCATAGGAGTGGTTAGGGCGTTCCACCTGTTAAACCAATCAGTGCGTCAGTAGCCATTGCCTTTAAGAGCAGGTTGTGCTACCCGCAACCCACTATGGAGCGTCTTTTCATCCTACTGTAGAGCTTCCTCCTCCTCCTTCCACCTCCTCTTCTGCACTGATATATACATAAAAACATTTTCACATAGACAATTCCTTTCGGCTAACCTGAAAGTCCCAGATAGTTGGTGCGCTCCCAGTAAACACGCTCTGGTCGTCTATGGTTTAACTGGAGAGCAAGCTGTTTAAGATAATCTCTGCCATTTTCTCAGGGGTTAAACTGAGGCCAAAGCACACTTTTTATACAAGAGTTAATTCTATAGGTAGAGCTGATTGTGCACGTCCACATGTGACCAGGTGGACGCACATTGATATTATTTGGATGCGCCGACATGCGGGTTGTGCAACCCTAAACCTAAACCCGCAATCGCAAGATACTGAGTTTGTAGAAAGGGCAAAAGACACGCCCAATGCCACACCTACAATGTGAGTAAGGGAGTCGGCATAACGAGTTGCGGCTTTAGCGAGCGGAAGATTGCATTAGCGGAGGTTCCTAAACCCGCAATTTGCGGGTAGCAGGCAAGCGGGAAGTGTACGATCGGGGCCTTTGTCTGTGTCAATCGTAGCCTTAGCCGACAGGAGTGGCCCCCGTTATGGTCTTCTGCTGCTGTCGCCCATCTGCTTCAAGGTTCCACCTGCTGTGCATTCAGAGATGGTATTCTCCTTCTCTTCGTGACATCAACAACGCATTTTCATCCACACAACCCTCACTGGATGTTTTCTCTCTCTTTTTTGGACCGTTCTCTGTAAACCCTAGAGATGGTTGTACGTTAAAGTCCCAGTAGATCAGCAGTCTCTGAAATACTCAGACCAGTCCGTCTGGCACCAGCAACTGTGCCAAAGTACTTGAATCTCCTTTCCTCCCCATTCTGATGCTTGGTTTGAACTTCAGCAAGTTGTCTACATGCTTAAATGCATTGAGTTGCTGCCTTGTGATTGGCTGATTAGGTATTTGTGTTTACCAACAACTGAACAGACGTACATTAAGTGGCCACTGAACGTGTATGTTTATTTGCAGTAAAGTTGGACATTTAAACATGTAGGTCAGCAGAGATTGGCTCTTTTTTTTGGATTCTAGTGGTCATTTGAACTGCAATTTTTTTTTTCCCTTGTCGCTTACATGAGAGTACATTTGTGTGTGTGGTGTTACCTCAATAATTAATATCATACAGGAGATATCTTATTTTCTTATTCCACATGTCAAAGTTATGCTATTTGTGGCATTACAAGAACAAAATATTAAATAGAAATTCTCAAGACAATGTTTTCTTCCAACAGTACAACAATTAAAAAAGAAACCCGGGTCTAAAGACGTCCCTGAAAAGCATCTTTAAGATGGATAACCGTTAAGAGCCGAGCGTAACCAGCTGCCGGTAGTTTGCTTCAGGCATTTCAGGTTGAGTGGTTCTCAGCAGGTCCTTCATATTAAAAGTACAAACGGAGGGAATCCATTTAGTTCTTCACCTTTGGACTCATCATCGTGCCAAAGTGCCTTCCCTCCGGAGCTGAGGCAAGCATGACTGGTGTTTCAGTACTGAATCTGCTTCTGTCCTTTCAGAGAAAAAAACAAAAAGTGTCCTTCGTTTTTCTCATAACCTTAAACACTTATTGACTCCCACCCCCCCCAAAAAAAGAAAAATAACAGTTTAAAATAAATTAGTAGAAAGGTCAGTGTAGGAGTACCGTATATCATTGCATCCTCCAGATTTACTGCAGCAGACAGACTACGTATGAACAAATGAGAGATCTCACAGGACGCAGAGCAGATGGCAAAGTCACACAGCGTCAGCACTTTCCCCCCGGCAACCTGAGAGACCCACTATGGTGAAATGAAACATGAGCCATAGCAGACAGTTTCAAACTCTATTTATATTGCTTTTTTGCAGACAGGACTTAGCTTTTGAAGGAGAGCACGAAAACACGTTAATCGATTCCCTGCAATAAATCCCTCCATACTCCTAAATACATAAGACGTTAGATGTAATTTCTCTGACAGCGGAATTTTACAAGAAAATATTCGTGTTCACTTTGTAGCAGAGGGTTAGTTGATCAGACGGATGCCGCTCGGATGTGTTATGCAGCTGGGTTCAGTCGCTGATTAACTTATCAGAGCGCATGCAGGAGAAATCAGGAGGAGAAACATGAAAACTGGAGGAGACAACGCATTTTCTCACTGGCAGCAACAATAAATCCTGCAACACTGATCTCATATTTGTTTCCACGCCACATCCTTCTTCAAATCCAAGCTGAAGAGCTTTATATTCCATAGTGGATGGAGGATGGTATAAAGAGTGCAAAAAAAAGATGTGAGGAGATCAAAATAGGAGGGGAGTATCAAAAGCACAGGGCGGTGTTAGGGTGTAATTATTGACAAAGAGACAGAGAAAAGTACACTAATGAGAGGTCCTCAGGCTACCAAAGAAGCTTGTGTGATGACCATTGTGTGTTGTTCATTTCGTAGGCTACATGTGTTAATTGTGAGGTTAGTTTGGCTTTGCTTAAAGTCACAGAGGGAAGCTATTTTTGTTTCACATGGTTTAATTCGAACAACCCATTGTTTGGTGACTAGATGTGAGCCACGGCAGAAATTACAGGGAAGGGCAGTAGTAGCAAGCCTGCGAATCCTCAACTAATTTGTAGGATAAAGATAGCCAGTAATTGTATTAAAGTCATGGTCTCCTCTGACATGTGCTTTGTGACGAAATAGATTGGAGGGCCCAGGGTCATTGTGGTTATTAGTTGGAGCTCAAGCTGAAATGAACGGGCTTGTGATGGAGTGCGTATGAGCGGATCCAGAAGCAGATTCTTACTCAGAAGGCAGGCAGGTGAAGAAAATTAATAACTTTTCATAACAAAGCTAAAAGTGCTGTTGTGGCAAGAAAAGGACACACGGCTGAAAATGAAGATGAGGATTTAGTGCCAAATAAAGAAAAAAATCAAGAATATATATTGGAGAGAAAATGTAATGAGGGAAGTGATGAGTGAATACAGTGCAGGTGTGTGGTGAGAAACAAGGGCAGGGAGCAACAGAATACACAAGCAAGAAAAAATTTCAAAATAAAAGTGATAATAAAGCTCACCACTGAAATAACAACAAAACAACCAAAAAAACTAACCACAGAGACAAAGAACAAAACATTTTTTTACACCCTGATAATACACTACACAATCTGACAGCAACTTGGTCACATGACTGGTTCTGCAAAACCACATTTTGTCAACAAAATACATATGGGAAATGGGGTAAAACCACTCGCAGAACAAGAGCTGATTGTCTGTCTGAAAATGGTCAAAGGTTATAAACAAGTGGTGGAAGCTGTTTGTAAAATGTTTGTTCAGAACAGAAATTAAAATAGAAAAAGGACATGGGTAAGGGAATGGATTAGCACACACGAGTAGCAGGGATTGCCTGTGCTAACAGACAGAGGGGAAGATAAGTCAAATGTCTTCTCATGGGAAAAATAGGTGCCTGCTGATTTTGTGGTATACTGTGGCATCTCTCCTTGCTACATGTTTTTTTTTTTCCTTCTGGAATTCCCTTCATCACCGTGACCTCACCGGATTCCTTGGTCTTTCATTGGCTGTAGCTTAATTCTAATAACAGCTCCTGATATCTGGCTTGTTCCATTTTCATCCACTGTTGGTATTGGCTCAGCATCACATCACATAAGACATCGTGGAATTCAAACAGCTGAAACGAGTTTCCTCCGCAGTATTGCTGGACCCTCCCTTAGACATAAGGTGAGACGTTTTGCCATTTAGGAGGGACTTGGGATAGGTTGCTGATCCTCCATATTAAGAGAAGCCAGCTGACTTGGTTCCAGGCATCTGGTCAGGATGCCTCCTGGAAACCTCCATGGGAAGGTGCTAAAGGCATGTCCTGCTAGGAGGCCCTGGGGCAGACCAAGGATATGCTGGAGGGATTATGGGTAAATTCCAATTCCTCCCTTAATCCCTCAATCTCACCCCTTCAATCTCAAAAATGCGCACTCCCGTTAAGTGCAAGTGCTGTCCCGATTCTTAGAATGTCAAGTTGAGGGACAAGTTTGAGGGTTGTATCGCCCTCAATATTGAGATTCTCCGGCACCACCCTTGGAAGTAAGGGCTACCCAGAAGGCATTGCGTATTTTCGCCAAAACGTCTTCAAAAAGGATGGCGCTGAAAAATACGAGCTTCAAATGTAAGTATTTTCATAGTTAATAAAGATATAAATGTTATGAAACTATCTTATTGTCTTATTGTCATCTTATTCTTCTTCTATGTTTTCTTCTACTTCTTCGTCGTCATCGTTTTCTTGACAGACTAGACGTAGCTTTGGCGTAAGGCTGCCCCCACAGACTGAAGATGTAACTGCACTCAAGGGGTGTCCCATTTCTAAGTCACAAGATAGTCCTTACACTTACTTTTGAGGGCCGAAGATCGAAGAGCCAAAGACTGAGGGTTAAGGGCGAGGGTTAAGATTGAGGGTTAAGGGAGGAATTGGAATTGGCCTTAAATCTCTCGCTTTACCTGGGATAACCCCTCCAGGAGCAGCTGGAGAAGGCATCTGGCACTCCCTGCTTGAGCTGCTGCCACAGCAATGGATAAGTGACAGTTAATATGTGAATGGATAATACTTGGTTGAGGTTAAAAAGTAAAAGTACCTAGTTAAGCTTAATCATCAAGCGACATTATGGTATGAGAGTGAGAATGGCTGAACTTTTCTGCTTATAAGAATGTCCAAGAACTTTGGAAGTGATAGAAGCTCAGATAAAGAGTTTGGAAGAAAACTATTGATTGATATGCTATCAAGACAACAACAAGTAGGAACAAACCTTGGAGTCTTCTGCAAGAGTTCCTACAGGGGAATCTCTTTTGACAGAATACAAATAAAAGTTACACAAAATATAAATCCAAAAAAATAAAACCTCCTCTTTTGATTTGAATGTGAAAGAGAAACCAAGCAAATGTTGAACTACTTTCAAATGACCAAAAACATCTGCAGTATAAAATATTAACGTCCTTTTGAATCTATGGTTTTTATTGCACCGATGTTGTAAAAACGGTATCATTACAGCTAAAAGCAGCTTCAGGAAAAACCTGAGCTCCGTGAAACACTGTACACTATCCAGCCATTATGTACGAGAAGTAAGGTTTCAGTGTACAGTATGTGGTTGGGCCGTTGGGTTGGCAGAACACCGAGTCTCTCCCTACAGCATCGATCATCTCTCACTCTTAAGTTGTCCTTTCTCCAGTATCGCGGGGAAAGGTGACCAGCCACTGTCCAGATCCATCACATGCAGCAAATGTATTGTTGGGTGTAAACTAATTGTTTATTGTTTTTCAGTTTAACGTGTTTCCTGATGAAGTCCATTGATCCCTAAAGCAATCCATGGTCCCTGGCTCCGCATCATTTGTGCCTATGCTGGAATGATTGCTCTTGATCTCAAGGCCAGGCATCAGCTGTAATTACTGTGATGGGATTTCAACTGTCAGCAAGATAAATGGCTATTTGACTTTATTTGTCTTGCCCTTCCATTGACTTGCAGCGCTACCTGTCACCAAGGTATTCTATTCCCTTTACTCAGCACAGAAACATATTGAATACCTCTTCCATCAGTTCAACAGAAAATCTTTCCGATAATAATACAGATACTTTTTGCAGCAAAATGTTTTTGGCAAAGAGAATTTGAAAATACTTGCTTGACATACTTCTTCTTTGTATTTCCTACTGCGGTGAGAACCTGCTTTACCGCACTTTGCTTCTGCGCTCATGCACACACATTGCTCGAGACCTCTTTCTTTCATTCTTGTGCAGTGGGAATTCACAGAGGGTGAGATGCTTGCAGGTGCAGTTCTCAGAAGGTGTTTTTGTGCATCAGTGAATACAGCTCCTGGCCAAGACTGACCTTAGCCCTCATCCCCGAGAAAGAATCAATTGTGTTTCCAGACCGCCCGCGTCGGCTGCTGGAATGGGAGCCCAGCGCCAATGATAACATTCCACGGTGTTAAATAAACTTATTTACTATGTTGCTAAGTATTTGTCTGAAATGGAAAAACACTTCACAAATCAGCACATTATAGCTGGTAAAAATGTTGCTTAATGGCCTTTCCGCAGCTACACAGACTTGGAACGCAACATTTTAAGCAACGTTACCCATTAGCTGTTGAACAAGCTGTCTAACATACAGCAAACCAGAGACTGTACTTAAAGGTATTCCTTCGCCGGCGCAAAACAAAAAAGAGAAACATTTTCCCTTCTGGCCGACTCCTCCGAGTCTTTCATTTCTGCATGCCTGCGCTCTTTCCAGATCAGTTATTCCCTCTAAAATAAGTAAGAGATGGCCATGAAATATTAAAGCGCAGACTGAGCTGGGGTTGAAAGCTTCCCTACGTGGTGATGTCGTATCACTTTTATTTTTCATGACGATGGAGGGACCGTGGTGAGGAGCAGGCGCTGCAGTCGCTTTGGGCCTTTTCTGAGGCAGCTAACTCCGCTTGAGGCTCGAGCTCATCAGAAGAAGAGTCCATCCAGAGTTGAAAAAGGGTCAGCGCCGCTCTTCCTGCCTCGCTGTGAGCATCACAAGCCCGCTGTCACCTGACACACACAGGACTTGCTGTTTATTGCTTATTCTCGCTGCAGTTTCAACTGCTGACTCAGACCCGACATGTACCCATGCAAAATGAGATGCAAAACACGTCGACTCCATGTGCACCGCCGCACTGCTAACAGTTCCCTTGCTTTTTAATCTTCTTATTTTAGCTCAGCCACAAAGAAGTAGCTCTGTACGTGACTGAATGGTGAAATTTGTTGGGCTGAAATGCAGATTGAACCTCTCTGTCCTTGTTGCTTGTCAAAAATATTAACCTAATTTGCAAATAATTGTATTAAATTTATGGAGACCTTTAACTCGTGAGATACTTAGAAATTACTGCACAATTTGAAACAGTCCATGGCGTCACGTTCAGCATGTTTGTCACCTTGTTGAAAATCTGCCATGAAAAAGTCATGGGTTACAGCTCGAACTGTTCAATCCCTCTGCTCGTCGGTGTTTTCACAGTTTGCATGCATTTAACCCTTTTTTTCCCACTCTTCCCATCCCTGTACACTGTACAGGTACTATATTTATAGCTCCCACAAAGGTTAAAGCTGCAGCAGCTACACTTTGTGGGTTTTTGAAATGGACGAGCAGTGACGGAGCACATCCCCCTGATTGAACTTCAAAGCTTATTGTTATTATTGTATGCATGCCAAGCACCAGTCTGCTCCAGAACAAACGGCATCGTTCAACCCCTGGAAATGCTCCGGTGAAATTTAACAATGATGTCAATTCAGTAATTTGTCTTTGTCATGCATAATACCATATTCATCATGGTTACTTTGCTTGAATTGAGTCAAAGGCAGCGACAGCTTTTTCATGGTCCAGTTGTCTGTTTTTCAAGCCTTTGTGTCTGCGGTTTCTCGCATATTAACCTGGATGTCACGTTCAGGCAATCACAGTGGTTAGAAGAGGTTTATGAACCCTGGTTTTCTGCAGTAATTTGCCATCAAATGTGATCTGATCTCCATCCTGAGTCACATTTACAAGCTCAAATGTGTTCAATACTCAATGCGGTGAGACTAAAAGAAGTTTTAAAAGCATCCTTCAGAAAACTTAACACTCAACATACGTTGATCAAAAGAACTAAAATCCATTGAAAATTACCGAACAATTCAAGGTTCCTGAGGAAAAAAAGACGACAAAAGGAACAAGAAAAAAAACTTATTAAAGTGGATATCACTTGATGCTTGTCTTAACCCTACATTCCTATATTCAAGACTTTTTGTGGCTAATTAAAACACATATTCCTTGATAAAACGTAAGAGTATACCATGGACACAATAAGTAAATTAACTTTAAAACAAGATGACTAATCTCTTATTTCCAGATCTAAGATGTCAAATCCTAGGCAAGAACAGAACAATTTGCCATGAAAGCATGTTTCATGGCAGCTTTTGAAACACGCGCACGGACCTCCTCGTATAAAATGCTTTCAATGAGGTCTCAGAAAACATCCTATCGCGTTTCAAAGGCTGCCTCCTCTCTGCGGAGCGTTGCCAAATTTAGGAACAACCTTTCCCAGGCTTGATGCAGGAACAGCTAGTCTTTGTGACTTTGAGGCTGGACTGTTGTAATTCTTCATTACCACTGTGTCTTTCATCTTTCTTGAAGTGTGGTGTTGGCAGCCTTATTATTTTGTCCTCTCATCCTTTAAATAAACTCAGTTACCATTCGATACACCGAGCTGAAAGTGATACAGTCTAATGGAAACGTCCGGCGGTACACCCAATCATATTGATGGGTTTGGAGGGGTGTTTATTAAACTTTAATGTCACTTTGGAAGATTTAGTTTTCTGTGTTCTGACCTACACTGCAGTTTATTGAGGTGTTCCTATAATTAAGTCATTAATCATTTGTTGTAGACCCAGTTTCTGCTATCTAATAAGTTAGAAATTGAGAGTATGCAATCTCAATGGGAAACATTCTCCACTTTAATAATTTCCTTCATAATCAGGAGATTTTCTTTTTTCTTTTTTCTTTTTTTTTACTGTGCCAAGTCAAATCCATCAATGACAAGCCTTCTTTTTGCAAATTGAAAAATGTAATGACAATAATATCCGTTTCACACGTAGATTTTTTTGGCTAACTCATGCCCGATAGTGGTAACGCTGCAAATCAAAGCACTTTCAACTTTGTGAAAATGTAATTCGGCATCACTTTTCAGCGCCATGAGTGATCTGTAGCGGTAAGCTGTAAAGAAAGAGCCCAAAGGAAGGTTTGCAGACTACAGCATCAACATCCAGATCCAAAGTCGGCCTACAGAGAAAGTCAGCCAGCAGCTGTTGCAGTGGGAGAATTATTAAAGCGGCGCATGAATATTTAAGCCACTGAGCTGAAAGGTCACGGTTGATTCTGAGAGCAGGAACAGTTCATGTGCTGCCGTCCAGCCGACCAAAGCATTGGATTTTTTCCGTGAACAAAATCAAACAGATATCTGACCAGTTTTAACTATGCTTCTTTCTACTGTACACAGCGATAATTCAACATTCACAAAATGAAAGAACTTTTCACTAAAACCCCATCTTCCACGGATGAATATTTATCCACGACGCGGCCTGCCATTACAGAGAGCAGGGCAGTCGGAGGCTCACGGGCATTTCTGCAAATTAGAACCGAGAATTGATGAGTTATGGCGTCCGTCCACACTGGGCGCTCCTCTGCCCCTGAATCAATTTAAGCGACTTTCGCCCTACAGTGAATATGAACTTTTTGTTGAATGACTTCATGAGAAGAAAATTGTGCCAATAAATTTCAAGCCAACACCAGCTGTTATGAAGATTTATTGCTGTACTTAATGTTAATGTACCACCCCAGCCAGGCATATCAAACCGGAGGTCGCCATAGGTCACATAACAGGGTTTCTGGTTATCTTTGCCATTTCCTCAGTCCAGTGTGAAATTAATCTCACAAAGCAGAAGAGGGGAAATCAGCTGCCTGTTCAGTAACGGCCAGGAATCTGATTATCTTCTACACTTACACACTTACAAGACCTGTGAAATCAGATTTGATAAGCATGTGTTATTGTTTTTTTAATGGTATTATGAATATTGTGTAATATTAAAAAAAAAAAAAAAACAGAAGTGTAAGATTAATCAGTGTTATTACAAGGAGAAAACCTTGGTGGTTCAATACACAGAATCCTCACCCAGGAGATTAGTATTTTTGCAGTAATTCGTTTCCACTTGCTATTTTGTTACGTTAAGGAATTAAAGGTGGGGTGGGTGTTGTTTTTTTGCAACACTTTTTACAATATTGCCTGAAAACCTTTTCACATTTCCATTGCACCCACTGAAATAAAATGTTTGCAAAAAAAACTAAACATTTTGGTCCAGTCTAGACGGTATAATCAGAGAAAAACTCTGACCAATCAAAAAAGTGATCATCACTATTTTGATTGGCTGCCTAATACGTCCATCAAATATCACCCCTCCCTCCCTCCCTCCCTCCCTATGGTTCATGCAGTCGTGAATCATGTGAAGGCGTGGTTTCGAGGGGTGAGCTGAAGAGGAGGAGGCGGAGCCTTTGGGAGGAGGGAGGGAGTGTATATTTTCAAAATCTCACTTGAGTTGGATTGCTGGAACCGTTTTTCAAACAACACCTACTCCACCTTTAAGGAACATAAAAGTCCTCGGTTAGGTTTAGTCAATGAAATAGAATTGGCTTGAGAAAAGACCCATTGACACCTTGACCTTGTTTAGCACTTTAAAGCGTTCATCTGATGGGAATTTTTGCACCCATCATAAATCTACACTGTTTGTAGTTCCCCTAGAGCAAGAAAGAAAACTACATTGAGTGACCCTACATCCTGAAGCAAAATTATAAAAATAATATTAACTGTTTTCCGATTGGCTGAATGTCTGGAGGTTCTTAGGTGTCTTCTGATTTGTCGGTGTGCCTCATGAATGTGTGGAAGTCCTGTTGCTGGTCAGGAACAGAACACAGATCTCCAAACTGAGCTAGGATAAACACAGCTTTAAGAGATTACTTGGGTTACTTGGGATGAGAAATCCAGGCATCCAGCCAATAGAGTGCATTGAGCCAGAACCAGGTCTGGATCAGATCTGCTGGAGAGCTCACTAGGTTGAGCAAGCAACTTATATATACACAGGATACAGTCCTCCAAACCCAGGTTCAACTGCCGGCCTGTGAGACTTTGCTACAATTTTTCTGTCCATCTCCTTCCAATAAAGATTCACTAGAGTCACAAATTCTTAAAAACAACAAGTAGAAGAACAAATAATGGATGTGGAGTATGAAAGTTGTCAACTGGAGGAGCAGCAACAACTAAAATTTAACACCAACGTCTGTTTGTTACAGCTGCAAAAGCAATCCTGTAACAAACACGTAATATTTATTATATCCTTTCGAACATTTTGGAAACTAAAACAACTGCTGTCAAGAACTTTTGTTTTTAAAATGGAGGCGGATATATATCTCAATACGACTGTAGCCATTTCCCAAGTAGGCCGGGCCGGTGACTTCATTGTACAACCTTCTCATGAACACGTTCCTTCAATCTAGAGTAGAATCTGACCACCACACAGCGCGCACCATAAAGTTCACGGGACTTGGATGCATTGTGATTATTTTCTATACAAGTGCTATACAAGTTTATTTGTATAGCACATTTCATGTACAAGGCAATTCAAAGTGCTTTCCAGAAAACATTAAAAGCACTGCAGAAAAAGAAAAAGAAAGCATTTAAAAGTAAAAGAGTAAAAGCATAAAAAAAGAAAACAGTAAAAAGAGTTTTTAAAAGGCTGTGCAGATTTGAGCTCCTGAATAAAATCTTATTTAAAGGCAGCTGAGACCAGGTGAGTCTTCAACCTGGATTTAAATAAACTGAGTGTTTCAGCTGATCTGAGGCTTTCTGGGAGTTTGTTCCAGACATGTGGAGCATAGAAACTGAACGCAGCTTCTCCATGTCTGGTTCTGACTCTGGGGACTGATAATAAACCGGATCCAGATGACCTGAGGGGTCTGGTGGTTTCGTACTGGGTCAGGAGGTCACTGATGTATTCTGGTCCCAAACCATTCAGAGCTTTATAGACCAGCAACAGAATTTTAAAGTCTGTCCTTTGACAGACAGGCAGCCAGTGTAAGGACCTCAGAACTGGACTGATGTGGTCCACTCTTCTGGTCTTAGTGAGAACTCGAGCAGCAGATTTCTGAATGAGCTGCAGCTGTCTAACTGATTTTTTCGATAAACCAGTAAAAACGCTGTTACAATAAACAAGCTGAGTATAACACCAAGTGCATCTCTTTTTTGAGCTTACTGTGACATCTAAAGCCAGAATTCACTGTTGCATCACTAAAGTCCAAAAACATAGAAAAGCATGCCATGTCCACTTTAAATACCATCACCTGGACAACTCTGACTTCAGCTTCACGATCTGCTGTTCAATGAAATAAGCCAGGGATGACCAAAATCAAAAATGGTCCACCTTTCCAACAACTTCATCAGTATGAACATCAGATGAACTTCAACAGTACAGTTATCCCTTGCCACTTTGTGGTTTAAGTTCCTCGGTTTTAGTTATTCGTGGATTTTTTCAGAAATATATAGCATAATTTAAAAAAAATTTAAAAAATCACGGAAACATCACAGGATTTTCTGCGCGTTCTCTCACAGTGAAGAAACGTTGTGAGCCAGCCTGGCTCCTTTAAGAAGGTGCCTTATGGGTAATGATGTGGCCTTATAGGTAATGGAGTGTGTGTGTCGTGGGACGGCAGAAGAAAACAGGGTTAGATGAAAAGTGGAGTGAGCATCAACAGCAGCCCAGCGTGTATAGATGTACATTCTCTGTTAACCGACAGTAGCCCAACAATACAACCTGTGTGATGTTACAAGTTCCTGCAGTACCAGAATAAAGTGCTTGTTCCATGCAGAGAAAATCTGGCTTTTTGTTTTGTTGTTGTCAGCATGTTAGCCGCTAATTACAAGCCAAAAATAGCACAATACCAGCAGTTTGTTTACTATGGTACAGAGACCAGAGGCTGTGAAGGTAACAGAAAGACCACAGTTGAGCCTTTGTCTTGTTACGCTGAAGTGCCTGGCTACTTTTTGGTTTTTTTAAACATATTTCAAACTATTTAAACTATAAATTATTTAGGCTCGGGGGGCTCCGGCTCCAGTTAGCAGATTTTGATTTGCGCGGGGGGGGTTCACATTAACCGTGAAAAATAAGGGATCACTGTATCATCATCCATCCTGAAATTCAGCGAGCTCGGCCCGGCATACACATTCACTTCATGAAAATCCTTCTCTCATGAAACTGGTCCGGTGTTATCGCCACTCACAGCCATTTTCTCCAGTCACAGCAGGTGGTGGGCTTCATGTGATGACTCGTGCCGTGGCATCCATGAGTCACTATTCAAATAACCAAGATGGCTGCAGGCACCTTGGAACAACAACAAGATTTTATTGACATTCCCAACATTCCCATTCCACTGCTCACCATTTTAGATGTCTCTTGTTAAAATTAGTTAGAGTTTTCTTTTTTTTTTTTTTTTGGTTTTTCAACAAAAACAAAACATAAGACAGACAGGGTCATCACAGGTGTAGAGAAATGCATAATGTCAAAACAAGATTGGATGGGTCTGGGTTACATTTTTATCAAAATATATAGGTCCTTAGTGTCCATGTGTGCCAATTGGGGTCCTAGAGGATTTTAGATCCTTCACTCTGTTTAATGTAGGTCCTAAGTGTTCTATACCAGGGAAGATGTCTCCCATTCTTTTGTAGCTTAAAAGTCCATTCTTTTTGTGCAGAGGGGAAATACAAAGAACAATGGCATATTTCTTCTACCAAACAAAACGAGTTAGAGTTTTCATTGTTCATGGATGTCCTCTGACTGGTTGTGTGTCTATCAAATGGCATCTGTAGGCAGTCCCATGGAAAGTTTTATCCGGATCATCCGGATATCCGGATTCTATCAAGGAACAAGCGGATAAGGATGGCTGTCCAGGTTAGCTGCCGTCTGGTCAGGTGCATAAACTTCACCAGGTTACCATCTAGTACACTCAAGTGGACATACTGTACATCAAACGCTCAATGCGTAAAGGTAAGGGCCTTTTCAAAACAGCAATTTATGAACACTGCTAGTACAAAAATCACTAATAGTGTCGAATTATGCAAATGACTGTTGCTCCCAAAATGCAGCTAAATCCCTAAGTTCTAAAGAGCTCAGACAGAATCGCATTTTAGGGAAAGTAATTGCCTCTAATTGCCAATCATAGCTTGCTTTTTGCAAATTAGGTTTTAAAAAAAAAAGAAAAAAAGAAGAAAAAGGCCCCAGGTTCACAGACCTCAGGCAAAGCAGAGGAAAGATGGTAGGAAGTGTAGCCTGGCATTTTGTCACAGAAAAGGAAAACACCTAGACACACATTTTAAATGGTGATTTGTAGTTTAATGCGGCACACGCTGCAGCAAAGGGTTTGTTTTGTTTTTGTTTGTTTTTTCTGGGTTATAATCAAAGTCCTGGAAATTAAATGGTGTTCAAGTTATTTCCTGGACAAGATTAATATTTCTATTCAGTTTCCATTTGTGAGGAAATATGAATGCAGGAGGAATGAGTCGTTCCATCGCATCCACAGCTCGCTGGCCACCTGACCACAGGCGACATTTGGACGGTTATTTCAAAGAGTGGGTCGATAAGGATTGTCCCACACAGATTAAATGGTTTTTCACTCTTGGCTTCACCACTTCAGTGCATTGGATGATGATGTTTGTGAGAGATGTCTCCGATAGAGATAATGGCGTTTGAAAGTTAGAGCTCAGCAGATGGTGATGTAACTGAATCCCCTTACTTCACAGTCTATACGCTGAACAAGAGTAAAGAGCCCAGGAGGGTAAAGACAATATTCTGACAGCATTCTTTTCATGCATCAGATTTGCCCAGAGTGTCTATCAATAAGTACTTTTCAGTGATCATTTTCAAAAGGTTAGGATGCAAGAGATAGATTTTAATGCTATATTGTGCCTCTGAGCCAAATCAGCCTTTTTAAAAAAAACATTTTTCAGTTATTTGTAGCCTCTTAATCACATTTATGCCCCCAAAGGGCTTCTGTACACCACACTGAAGCAAAAAATTTAAATGATAGACAAAAAAAATACACTTCTAACTTTCTACTTGTACTGAGAGGGGTGTGGTGTGTGTGGGTGTGTGTGTGTGGGGGGGGGTCCTCTTTAAGAAGTTCAACTTGGTAATACAAAGTAAAAACAATTAGTGAGCTATTGCACAATGGGATTTCCTATCAGCAGTCAAACAGCACGCTTCCATTATAGCTTAGAAAAGCGATGAGGGGGATATATAATTGAGATTTGGCTTTAGAGGGGGCTCCAAGTGGACTGTTGTCATTATAAAAACTCAAGACATGCCATCCTGGCACATGGAGCAGTAGGACACAGCCAGAAGCAACAGTATGCAAACCTAATTGAACTCTCTGTGATTCTCTCTCAAGGCCTGCTCTCAGTGCTCATTATCTTATCCTTGTCTCCATAAAGACCAGATGAGTTCACTTTGACTTTGAACCTCCCTTCTCCAAAGAGGTCACTCCAGCTTCCTTTGTCCTTTTATCTTGCCTTTGGCTCTTATAAATAAGCAGGTCTACGTTGCTCTCCAGAGGCGTGGTTGCATCACCTCAGACAGCTGCCTGCAGTGGCAGTCCTTAAAACAAAGTGGATCCAGCCAACTCTACTTTAATCCCTTTTGTCTCATGCCATGTGCTGGCTTTGCCAACAAGTGCAATTTCCAGTGCGTTATTATTTTTCTCCTCTCTGCACCTGCCGTTTTTCTCTCCGTGTTCAACATGGCATCATTTATTTTTCTGGGGAGCTTTAAGAGTGCATCTAAATCTCCAGTTGAAAATGTCAAAGAAAGTGGATGGCAAAAGTGTAAGCCATTAAATCTTATAACAGAAAAATACCCACCAGCCATCACCACAACATTACCACTGAAATCAATACTTTCTTCCTCCATCTGTGCACAAACACATATGTCTTTTCATTTAATATCATCATGGGATTTTGGTAATTTAAACCGTCGTGTAAGGGTGTTTTTCTGAGGTGCAGTCAGTATGTAGCTTCAGCCGAAATCCATCTGAGGATGGTGCACGTGACCCATCTTTACTTCAGCAATGCCCAGAGACGCCATCAAGGAAATATTGTGTCAAGTTAAATACAATTCAGTTAGGTCCAAAGTCACTGGTGAAATGCAATAAAAAAAAAAAGTTAATCTAATTAATTAGATGCGTTGCAGTAAATTAATCATGATTAATCGCATCTTCATCAAACGGGAATATGGGGAGGGGGGGTTGGTTGCAGCGTCAAGTGTGAGATGGATGGTAAAAGGTCAAAGAAGCCATCAGATGCTCAATTTAGAAAAAGAAGAAAAGAAGACATACTTGACCAGGCTGTAAAACAAGCTTACTGTAAGAGGGAACGTGAGCTGGGTTTAGCTGGGTTCTCAAACACTAGCGCACTAGCACTAGCAACTTTCTGTCTGAGCGCGAAGCGGTAAGCATCTGCTCTGAAGCTGCTAGATTGGCAACACTGCTTCTTCACGGCTGGAAAACAAACTTTAGGTGCGTCAAACCCACCAACCGGGCTAGACTGTGAGCATCAGTGGACCAGTTGCCAGAAATTAGCAACTGATAGAGGTGCAATTAAATGCATACATTTTTTAATGTGTTACTTTTTTCTGTAATTAATTAATCAAAATGAATGCCTTAAAGTCCAGCTCCAGCTAAAGACCACATAATCCAGTTAATTCCAACAGAGATTGAGAAGACACAAAACGATGCTTTCACTGGGTTATATTTCAGAAAAGCATCATTTTATTTTTACAATGTGGAGCTGTGTCTTGGGAAAAAAATGGAAAATGAAAGAAAAAAGCTAAATACCAGCACCAAACAACAGCATTTTGAAAAATTGCTTGAGATCAATAACATCAATCTGTACAACAGGCCAGCTACAGAATGGAGGAAAGTGCCAGAGGCACTAGCACCTCTCACATGGCTCTACAAAGCGCTGATCAGGTTGTGATCAGCGGCGACACAATTCAACAGTTTAAAATCTGTCAATCATTGGTAGCTTGCGAACAATTCTGCTGGTGCTGGTCGCAAGACTTGCAAATCCACACACTTGCAAGCTGCAAGAGCTCAGTCACAGGCTACTTGCTAAGGTAAGGATATATTCCTCTTTTAATAGTGCTTTTTATTGCTCTAATGCTTATTATTGAAAAATTTAATAATTGCCAACTGAGTCACAGTCTGGTTAGTGCGTTGGGTGATGCAGCATACATTTATCGGACAGACCTGCAGCTGGTGACAAGCATAGATATTGTAGTTTCATGGCACCATTTCCTTCATGTCCATTTTGCTTCAACAACTGTCCTGCAAGGTCAGTTGTTTGCACAGCATAAAAAAAGTTGTGAAACACAATCAGCCGAGCTCAAGGAGAACCCCACAGCAGCAATAACAATGAACTCAAGTGGAACCTCCAAAAATGGTGGCAGTGGTCATGTGCGGTCACATTCTCAACCAGTGGTTCTCAACCTTGTTGGAGGTACTGAACCCTAACAGTTTCATATGCACATTTACCAAACCCTTCTTTACTGAAAAATAAAATGTGATTTTTTTTTTTTCAAATTCAATACATAGGTCATGAATCATATTAGTCAGATGCGTGTCTTGACCTCCCCCGAACCCCTGAGACTGACTCACCGAACCCCTGGGCTTCAATCGAACCCAGGTTAAGAACCACAATTTTGAATTTTAGACCAGTGGTCTCCAACCGTTTCTGCGCCATGGACCAGTTTAATGTCAGGTAATATTTTCACGTACCGGTCTGTAAAAGGTGTCACAGATAAATACAACAAAATAAAATGATACGACCGGCTTAAAAATGGTGGTATAATCTATATATTATAATAAACGTAAATCCGCGGTGTATTTACGTGCAACTTTATTAGAAGCATCCTCATAACAACAGAACATCGGTAACGTCTTCTCTGGGCCATGACACTTTCTGAAGACGTTTGTTTTTTACTCATTTTGCCATGTGACCGAGACACAGGTCTTGAAGTCTTGTCATGTGTTAAGAGTAAGTCATAGATGGGTGTAATAGAGAGAATCTGGTCATTTTTCAAAATAAAAAAAAAATTTAGACTCAGATAATAAATGAAACCCACGGACCGGTACCGGGCTGGGGACTGGGGGTTGGGGACCACTGCTCTAGAATTCAAAATTCATGCAATATCAATTCATACAAAAAAACCAAGAAACATCTTAGTTAAAGAAACCAGCAGACTCCATCAAATCTTTACTTTGGTGAAATCTTTAACTGTTATTCAAAAATTTTAACATCTCATTTTGTCACGACAATCCGTAATTTCAGTTTGGTTAAGTACCGTTTTTTCAGAACTTCTAATTTGCAGTGAGCTTTATCTGCAACAGGTTGGAGACAAGAGCTTTCTAACTACCTAACATGCCAGTTAGCAAGATAAATTATAAACCAATTTATATCATAAAGGCCTGGGGTCACACAACCCACAGCTATAAACAAAGTGATTTAGTTTGTGATTATGATTAAGGCTCATCTGGCGCTCCATCAGTCATCTGACAGTAAAACAACCGGTCACAGAAGCACCGAGTGCCCTTTTTGGTAATTTCATTTTATCGAAGAGAAGCGCATTGACTGCACGACAACGAGCAGGCGCGAATGACCGTGTGTGAGAAAACTAGGAAAGACGTTGTGTCATTTCTGGTTTTCTTCCTGACTCCTGCTTTATCCTGTAGAAGGTTGAGGGAAGCTAAAGCCCATCCCACAGATGCATATGACAAAGAGTCAGCTCAGTTTAAGCTGCACGAGGGCAGCGTGACAACACAGTAACCCTCCCACACCAGATCCTTGTCCAACGGATTCAAATCAGCGTTGAAGTATCGGCAATTTCTGATTGCCTGTCACAGTTACACATCGCAGAACTGATACACGTTGACCGTATTAGCCGTGAAATGTGGCAGCGGTAAAGATCCACTTGGCGTTCACTCGCTCATCCAACAACAGACCATCAGGAGTGCTTCGCTTGGAAGGGAGACGTTTCAGAGGAAGCAGAGGAAGTTCTCGAAGTTAAAAATAGAAAGCCTGCAAGACGGGTTTGAGACAAGGAGGTGACGGATTTATGACAAATTATTTACATGCACAGATTCTGATTGAAAAAGAGCCTTTAGACACGCTTTGTGCATTTATGTTGCACCAGACCTGCTCTACAAATAAAAAGGACATGAAAGTTTCTCAATGCCACCACAGTGCGTGAGGTAAATGCCTTCGACTAACAATGAAATCCTGAAATTGCGTAAAATAGATGTGGTCCAGGACATCGCATGAATCACGGCTTTGGAAAGCGGAGATAAAGTTCCCCTCGTGGTGTGCATTAATGTTCGTGGGTCTGCCTGTGTTTGGTGGAAAAGATAGACTCCAGCAGACTCCAGTGACCTTGAACACAAATAAGGCCAAATACTGCCCGAGTTATTTCTCATTTGCTGAAGCACATGGGTCATTTGTTGAAAGTGTACCCTCCTTTTAACTCTGTGACCGTGGCTGCCCCGCAGTTGCCTCTCCAGCCCCACAGTAAAAGATTTCATATCGTCTGCCATTACATCACACTCTTCAGACCCTCTGTAAGACATCAGTGAAACTACAGCCTGTTCCTGAACTTTGAAGCTCCTTTCAAATGGTATATCAAAGGCAGCTGGGATACATTTACACAGATACATAGTTACACAGCATTGCATACAGTACTGAATAGATTTAAAATCTTACAGTTATTGTATGATGGTGATGTTTGGTGACACAGTCTGATTATTACTGTTTGAGCCGAGCAGTTGATAAGTCTATTCACTGGGTTGTTGTGGCAAAGCTTATGTGTCGAACATGATACAATTTTTAACATGAATAACTCTCGTTCTGCAGCAAATGGCAAGTTGTCGTTCACATGTCAGCTCTACCAACACTTTTCAAGCATGCATACTTCTCACAAGCAGATGGTGATTAACTTCTCAGTCTCTTAAGAACCGGCAGGCAATTACAGGGTTCAAAAACACTTGAACACACGCGGCAAGTAAAAACCAGCGGTTTGTTTAATGGGCCATAAGTCCTTATGAATTCATGTGATGTTTACTTTCTGGGAAAGGGAACTGTCAATATATATATATATATATGTATATATTTTACATTTATATATGAATTTTCAGAGCTAGCACAGATTAATTCAGCACAGTGAGTGCGTTTATGTGGAGCTTTGTATTTCAGCTTTCAAGTCGGTTAAAATGTTTCATTTCACATCTCTCAGTCCAATCGGGTTGAGAGAACTGGCATAAAACATGACATAAATTGATTAAACATACAAAAAAAATCCCGCCATGTAAATAATTGTTCCGATTACTGTGACTCTGCGTCCTTCTCCGCATGCGCAGACTTGACAAAATTTCCTGGGAGGCCCGTAATCTTACAGGTCTCCCAGTAACTGAAAGGCGTGCTCTATTGGGTTGAGATCAGGCGACTGACCATTGAAGAATATTAAATGTCTTTACCTCTGAAGAGACTTGAACTCGTTTCGCAGTGTGAATAGGGTCATTATTCATCTCTGCTGTGAAGCACTGTCCCATCAGCTTTGTACCATTTGGATGAATGTGAGCAGTGAGCAATAAATATCGCTTTATATAACTCAGAATTAATCTCGTTACTTCTGTCAGCAGTTACGCCACAAACATACCGGTGGGGCTCTTCCATCAGCAGCGCTGAATGCCCATACCATTACACCACCACCATGCTTGACAAATGCTTTGGCTAATGAGGTGTTTCTTTCCTTCCTGTCATTTTGATGCAAGGTTATCTTGGTTTCATCTTTCCAAAGAATCTGATTCCACAACATTAGATGCTTGTGAGTTGTTTTCTGGCAAAATCTAATCCGTCTTAACTGTTTTTGAATGATACCATAGGGATAGACCTTTATCCAAATTACACAAATTTACATTTTTTTGACAGACTAAAAAAAAAAAAAAGCCTCATGTTCACCTCTGACAAACTGACCCCGACTCAGTTAAATATATGTAAAGAGGGAATTAGATAAGGTTAAATCTCATGTAAAAAGTCAGCTGGATGGAGTCAGTCAGGATAAACAATGTGGCAATTATTGGCTTAAAGCTCTCAAGTAAGAAAATGCTACAACAACTGACCTTTAAGCATATTTTTTTCCATCCATCCATCCATCCATCCATCCACTATCTATGCCCACTTAGTCCTATGCAGGGATCTACTGGAGTCTATCCCAGCTCTCTTTGGGCGAAAGTGATACACCCTGGACAGGTCGCCAGTCCATTGCAGGGCCACATGTAGACAAACAACTACACACACTCACAATCACTCCTAAGGCCAATTTAGAACCACCAACTAACCTGACATGCATGTCTTTGGACTGTGGGAGAAACCCGGAGTACCCGGAGGAAACCTACGCAAGCAGGGGGAGAAGATGTAAACTCCACACAGAAAGGCCCCTGGCATATTTTTTTTATGTGTTTAAAGACCTCAACCTTGACAGCATGTGTGTTGGACCTTGAGTGTCAACATCATATTTAGTAGACAGGTTTTAAACCGAATGGTTTAATATTAGAGGGGTGATGACAAGTATGGGTTGCTTGTGCCTCAAAAGGAAACATACTGAGAAACTGATGACAGGTTAACGATGGAGCATCCGCTATCTTCCTTTAGTTTATACAGCTGCTGTTTAAATCACTGCCTTAACCAGACAAGCAAATATAGTTTCACTGTAATTTTGCAGAAACTTGAGTTAATACCTGAAGCAAACAGGATTATGTCAGTGTTACTGGTCATATTTATCTGAGATTGATTTTACATAGGCTTTTCTTTCATTCTGATCCGTCACATTTTTGAAGGGATAAAAAAAGAAAATAAAACTGATTATCTCCACTCGGCAGATGTGAATATCATGAACACACCCCTAAAATTTTGCCAAAGATTAAAATTGATGTAACGGTTATTTTTTCCCCTGGATTAGTCTCCACATCTTTTAAAATCCGTCAGATGTTAAGAAACAAAAATATGTGCCCTACTTAATAGGTTCATCATCTACCAGACGGATCAAGCTCAAAGATTTAAAAATAAGAAATGTCACTCGTGCGTCGTACATTACGGTTCACAGTTCTCAAGTCGTATCTCGAGGCCCGAAAACGGGCTTGAAGGGAGATCTTTAAAAGGCTGCTCTGCGGTCACAGGAGCTGTGTGGGATCCATTAACTGCTACCTTGACTTCTGAGTGGAATGCAGACTTTAAAATAACACAAAACATGAAATCTACAGACCTATTATGTCCTTGCGTAGCTCTTTGATCTGATTTTAAAAGAGGGCCACCCTCTGCAAAATGTCTCTAATTATTTTGTCTTTGAATTTAAAATGAGTAAGCACATGGGACTTGGGTGGAGGTCTGAAAGACACTGCAGCTGAAAGCCATTTTCTCATCTCCCTGTGCTCTGTGAGCTCGCCCCTCCTAAACACAGCGAAGCGACAGAGAATCAAGAGAATTGGATTGTAGATTTAATCATGCGTTCATGGTTTAGGAATACAGAGAGGCCTTGAGTCGATGTGTTATTTCAAAGATTGTATCTGCATTTGTTTGAAATTTGCCCTCACCTCTTCAAAATGACTTATTTCCTGAACATGCCACCATATGGGGGAAAAAAAAAAAATTAAACCAGTTGCTCATCTACACTTTCCTCTCGGAGAAAACGCCGTGGCAGTCTGCCGCCCTTCTGCCAAATCAGTATAATCTTTTGTATAACCGGGGTGGAAGTGTGAGGGGGTGGTGCAGACAGAAATATCCTGTCCTCCTTTTCTCCAGAGGATGACTCCAGCCCAGTGATTCTCACCCATGAGATTTGGAGTTCACCTTGACATTTCTGGCTAATGACACTGAAGGCTTAGGATTTATTATTGCACATGTGCATGACATTTCTGTGACTGAACTAATAACATAGTTCTTAGATGTAGTTGCGTTGGTCAGCTTGGGACTGCTGTCCAAAAACACTTGTGTCAGTGCTGTCTCTGTAGATTTTTTTTAATTAAATTTTGTTCCTATAGTACCATTTAACCCCCCTGCATTTGCTCTGAAACAGAAATTTAATATGATTACATTAAGTTAGCAATTACTGTGCAGAATCCTATCTATAGTCAGCTGTGTAATTCCAAATTAAATGCAAAAAAAAAAAAAAAAAAAAGGATGCTGAAGCAATAGTGTTGTCAATTCTAACTCTTCGATAAAGGCCTCACTATAAAGTTCTATTTCTTGTTGTGGTTTAATAGCAATTTGTTAAACTCAGTGTCGATCTTGCAAACAGTGTCTGCTGTTAAACATTAATTAATTAAATGTTAATCGAAGCAGGTACCGTGAGGATCATGCTCTTTGATTTCTCTGGTGCATTTAACAGGATTCAGTCTGCACTGCCAAGCAAGAAACGCCACAAAATAGAGGTGCTCGCGTCCACAATCGCCTTGGTTATTGACTACCTGACAGAAGGACCACAGATTGCACAAGAGAAAAGGCTGTGTGTCTGAGACTGTGGTCAGCAGCACTGAGGCATTACAAGGGACCGTATACTCATCCAATACTCAGATGACTCTGCTGCTGTGAGGCATGTCAGTGGTGGACAGGAGGCTGGAAACTGGTGGACCACTGGTGTGGGGGAAAAAAAGAAAAATAATCACCTCATCTCAAGGGGGGTGCAGTTTTCAAAACTGACACCGGTGTCAAAGAGGCTAACACCAAAAGGTGTTTTCCATTGGCCCCCATGTTAAAATGTCCAACTGTAAAGCAAAATTAAACAGCCTCAAATGTACAACAATTTAGGTCTGCATGGTAGATTTCATATCCATGACAACTGTGCAGATGCTGACCTTTTGAATGTACCTCATATGTGTTAAATAATCTTAAACTGCAAGTATGCATATGTTATAAGTGTTTATTTAGGCAAATTCAGTAGTCTCCATTGTAACTTTGCTCTTGTTTCACTGAGCACACGCTTTGTTCTTGAGGGGGGGAACGGAAGATAACATGACTATGTGAAACCACTCTATTCTATCTATTTAGGTCTGTTGCATTAGATACACGCCTTAAAACAACGCCTTCCACACACTTTATTTGTCCGATTTTAAGAACATGACGTGGACGGTGGTTGGCCTGTCCACGCCACTAGTAACTGGCCGCTTACATTCAGTCACGTACAAGTCCAACCTCTGTACGGGGCAAGCCCAGCCCAAGAAGATAATTGTGAACTGTTTCCCGGAAATGATGCTCACTTTGCCTTTGACCATAATAAGTGCTCTGTTTTTGAACCGAGAAGTCTCTTGGGCAATCACATAATTGGGGGCATGGTTTTATAAGTGACAGCTATATTGTGGCTATATGTAATGGCTAGCCATTATTACATTAGCTACTTGGTACTTTTAGGGAACTTGACCTCTGAGCTGTGAATAAAAACCTAAAAAGAACATGATTACTCTGATTTTAAAGATAACAGAGCTTGTTGTAGTGTTCATTGTACTAAAAGTCCACTACAACCGACTCTGGGTTGTCCTCTAGCGGGACCACCCTTGCCACCGGCAGAGCCACCTTTGCCCCCCAGGTTGGCTTGCTGGACTGTGGCTAACAAACAGTAGCTTCGATGTATCTCAGGCAGACTGCCACCAGTCCGTGTATCAGATCTGGCAGTCTTCATTCTAGATGTTGTACTGATAGAATCATTTCAAAAGTTTAGATGGACAGCTTCAATCATGGTGAAAATAAGTTAAAATTAGTTGGCAGCATAAGTGAGCACAAGTTAAGCTAAGCAAAAATAGCTAACTCATTGTAGGTGAGGTGAGGCGGACGTGTTTGTTGCGCTCATTTATTGCATTAACCAGGGTCAGCCAGAGTCAGTCCCTAGCAGAGTGTTGCCAACCAGTGTGCTGAAAAAAATGGCCTTCAAAAACCTCTCTTCAGAAAGCACTATGGGTGATGTCACAGACGCTTTCTTAGAAGTAACAGGAAGGTCATTTCCATCCTGGGAGATGAGATGGAGACGGTGGCGGATTACAGATACCTAGGTGTTTACCTAGGCAATAGATTGGATAGGAAATCCAACACTGAGACTGTTTACAAGAAAGGACAGGGTACACTCTAGAGGAAGCTTAGGCGCTTTAATACTTGTAGCCAGTGCAATTTTCTTTGCAGTCATGGTTAAGGCAGCATTACCACAGCCACTGGTTCAAAGAAACTGAGCAAACTGATTAAATAGAAAGGCTTGCTCTGTACAATTGGCTGCTCTTGGACTTCTGAAGCTGCTTGCGGCAAAAACTGCTAAATATATCTATGGACAATACTGCACACCTTCTGACCGCCACAATGAGCGAACAGGCTAAGAAGTTGATTCCTGCCCACAACAATAAACTTTTTTTTTTAACAGTAACATTCATTAGGAAGGATGACCTACATCCTTTTTTGTTCATCTTTTCTTTTCTCTCGCTCTCTCCTTTTTTTTGGTGAATACAATAAAAGCCGAATTTCCCCTTGGGAATATTCAAGTACTTTTTAATTCAGTTCAGTTCAATTAAAATGGGCCTGCAAAAAGATCATGTAAGTCAGTGCAGTGAGCAAATGGCTCACTTTGATGTCACGTGATACAAACATGATTTTATCCAAGACTGGAAGAAACACTTTGTGTTTTACTTACAAAAAGATTAACAAAGCTCTGCAAATATATGTTGACACAGCCACTGATTGTACTGGCTAATCACAAACACTAGAAACAGGGGTCACCTCCTATATTTATTTATATTTACTCTCCAAAAGGGGAGGGCGGTACTAATTCTCTCATTCTTATAGTGTATTTCAAGTTGCCCTAATTTGTCATGTTTTGGTATGTTGCTGAAGAATCTTAAATTTGTTCATCCTTATATTCAAACTTAGGGATGGCAACATCATGCTGTGGAGGTCTCTTCCTGGGAAAAGGATTGGAAGACTAGTCAAGACAGAGGGAAAGATTGGTGCAGAAAATCTCTGAGAGCCTTTTCTAAAGTAGTCGGGGTTTTAAGATGGGTTATTTTTAAACACTTTGGCATCTCTAGAGACACCTGAAAAAGCCTTTGCTTATGATCTATCCAACCTGAATCTGCCTTAAAAATGGCTTCACGTTTGTTTTTTAACCATTAAATTTTCATTACTAGATTAGGTTTTCCCAAGGGGCTACATCCGGCTTGTGAACCTGACTCAATCCAGGAAGGAAAAAAAATTGCAGTTCTTTAACTGACCACTTGGGGCTGGCTTTAAAAGCAACTTCATCTCCATTGACCTCCATGTTAAAATGTCCAACTTTGCTGCCATCACATCCATGAGAAACATACAGGGGATGAGTTTTTATGTGATTTACTAGGTAAAATTATATAGAACCATAAATTTATGCATAAAAAGATGCGTTCTTTTGATTGATGGCTGGCTATGATTAATAGCTGATTGTCATCACTTTAGCTAGTTAGCATTTATCACAGCCTTGAGTTGATTTCAGTGGTCTTTTTTGTTTTAAAGATAATATGGCTTGTGCTGTTAACTGTATTAAGAGACTGCTGCAACCGGTTTTGGATTGTTCTGGAAAGGTAGCTGCTTTTCTTGCTTCTCCCCAGGTGAAAGTTGCAAATCAGGGCTAACCAGAGGACACCAGCTACAGCAGTTACAGCTGGACTGCTTCCAGCTTGTTTATAAAACTTTAGTTGCAACCCTATTTTCAGCTGCAGTCTCTGTTTTACCAGCTGGGTCTTCTGGTTGTGCCACCTTCTGCTTGGATTGTTTCAGTGGACTGATTGGACCACTAGCTAACAAGTAGCTGATCGTGCTTCACACTTGGCTAACCTGTTGCTCAGTCGCCTTAGCCACAAGGCTTGGTCAACCTGTGGGTGATCGAGTAGCAGCTACGGGTCCCAGCGGAGCTCTGCTAGTTCTCAGCTCAGATGTCACTTCTGTAGACATCTGAAATAAGGACGTTTGGACAGTTTTGTTCAGGCTTGAACTAGGAATTAGAAGTTAGCATCAGAAGCTAAGCCAGATAAGCTAACTTGCAGTAACTTTGCTAAGGTGGGCATGTTCCAGCCGGCTTCATTTGTCAGTTTTTGAATTAACCAGTTTTTTTTAAACAGTCCATGTGGGTTCCACGGTTCCAGGTGCATACTTTTATTTATCCCAATACGTCTGCACAATCATGTAACTATGAAAGCTGTGTTCCAGGGAGCGTCAAGAGTTATCTGTACTCCCTCCTCAGGTAACCCTCCATAGAGTGCATGAAACCTATAAGTGTGCCATGTGAACAGCAAGAGATAACTACTGTCTTGGTTTTGAAGCCTCTGAAGCCTTCCTTTGATTTTCCTCTGCTCTCAGCTTTGCATTGATACCATCTGGCAGGAACAGAGAGAGCGCCAACGATCTGAGGGGAAGGAGGAGGGGGAGGGGAATCAGGGAGTACTCTGCTGTCTGATTAATTATGCTAATCAGTGATGAGGGGTTAGAAGTCCATTAACCTGTTCTGAAACGCCAGTCTGCCATGCTTCTGAAGGCGTGGACCCAGTGGAGCAAAAGCCACAGATGGGGAGTGCTAAAGAATTGGAGGCAAACTCAGGAGTGAAACACCTGTGCTGATGATAGAGCGAGAAGTGCTGACAAAATATGGATTCAGCTCTCCCCCTGAGCATCCCACAGCTATCCCATTCTTCCCAAGGCAAATCCATCTCTATAGGGTCAGTTGCTTCGAAAGAACACAGCTGGGGTAACAGAGATAAAAGGATAATCCTATGCTTGGCTAACGTGTGGGCTAACGTTACTAAAACTGCTTCTGAGGTGGTCTGTGTTCCTATTTAAATCATAATGAGCTGTGAGATTACAGAGGCAGCCGCTATAATGACTGTTTCCAGTTTTCCTCTTGTCAGAGCCTTCACTTCTCTGCTATAGCCCAAGGCTTCGAGCAAACTAAGAACAATATTTCCAACACATAGGCATCATAATTACTTTCAGTACATCTCTGTAAATGAAAGTATTGATTTTTTTTTCCCTTCTATTTTCTATTGTTTCTTTGTTATCTTTCAGAGTTTAGAGTCTAGGTCAAGCAAATTTAGCTGAAAGGCCATTTGATGCTTTTCTCCTTCGGGTCTAAAGAGAAGATGTGGGAAAGTGCTCAAGATTTGAGGTTTTGCTTCAATCCTTTGAGGGTGGAAAATGTCACAGCTTTCAGGTCAGGAGAGGGCTACAATTGTTCATGAATTTCACTTTGACTCCTTTGAACAAGTGAGAGTGGTGTTTTTGTGACTGCTACCATTTATCAACGCCACAGCCAGAAAAGAACATGAGACTTTTTTTTTTCCCCCTTTCCTGAGCAAATAAGGAGAACCGCAATGTGTACATTACTAGTGTTTGCTTTCAGAATGGATTTCCTTCAGGACAGGGCATGTGACGGGAATATTGGAAGAAAAGTCATATGAAAATCTCGCATCGGAAGATGAAAGCCATTGCAACTTTAAGTGAGATATCCCTGCAGCTGCAAAAATATGGTATGGAATTGCACATCCTCAAACGTAATGCAAGTATTGAAATTTCCTAAAACTACCAAAGTAAGGTTGCAGATCATCGTGGTGTCTTCTATCTGAAGCCTCTAAGCCATAAAACCTCTCAATATTTTTTTTGGTGCTGAAATCCAAGATCATAAAAAGACTATATCCTTTGGTTCCCGTTTCCAGCGTTAAAAGAATCCAGACTTCTGATTGATATTCTGCAAGGAGATGCAGTCTCTCTTCCCTCAGTATGTCTGTTTTTTCTCTTAATGTCTGTGTGGGGGTGTTCCAACATGCAGGCTAGAAATATGTACAATGCAGATGATTGATTTCTCAGATGGGATAAGCAGTTGTGAAAATAAAGCACCGCAGCTCAGAATTATTAATATTCACCCTTTTACAGTGAAATTCCGCTACGGTCTTTAGCTCCAATGTCAGCAGCCAGTACACTTGCCTACTTTGCATGTGCTTTTTAAATATAGAGTTGGCATAGATGATTATTCAGCCAGCTGGCTTCAAAGTTTGTTATACATATTATATACAAGCATGCACAGTCAGCTCCAGACTTATTGCTTTTAATACTCCTTGCCTGGCTGCAGTATGAAAATTCTCTCTTGTGAAATGGTAGCCCTCCCTTTCACAGTACATTTCTACCAGAGCAGAACATACCAAACCAATTGCAAAAAGGTTTTGAGCACTCATACATAAGTGCCCAAGAGTTTAAACCAGCTAAGATGGACAAAGAAAATCATAACAGCCCACTCTCAGTTCAACTGAAAACATTTAAGCCTTTCAAAGTGGAGCTACTTAAATGAAAATGGCTGTAATTCCTGAATATTTTTGCAAACTTCTGGAATTAAAGCTGAAAGTCCACGCTTTGAATCATATCTTGATGGTTTTATTTCAAACACCACTGTGGTGGAGTGCAATGGCCTGGCCAACCATCCTGGATGATGTCACCAAGGGTTTGTACAGTTCTTTTTATACATTCTATCACAGAGTATATCACATTTGGGTGCTGAATAAATAAATAAGTAGCATGCATATAGGTCGTTTCAGACAACCTCATGTATTTTGAATCAGTAAGTTATTATTTATTCATCCCTGTGGGGAAATTCGTCCTCTTGCATTTAGCTTATCCAAACAATTTGGGAGCGGTGTGCAGCTCCAGCAAAGCACCTGGGGACCAGTTCTAGTTTTAAGGAAGGTGCTTTTGTCTAGTAAAACTTTGGTTGTGTTCCCAATTCATACCCGGCCCACACTTTGATTTAAGAAGAGATAGGGGAGAACAGAAATTGACAAATTTCACAACTGGATTTGCATTAAATTCAGACTCAGCTCCCTCAGACACCACTGAACACAATTTAAATCAAGCTTTGGATTTGTAAATTTGCATGTGTCCCATGTTTCTTAGAAGCATTGAGGCATTATTGTTTAAATGGAAACCAAAACATTTAAAAAATCAAACTGTCTTTATGTCGGCATAAATGACGAGGGCTTTCATTTGCTGCTAAGAACAGAAAAACCTGTCCATAAACCTTTCAGCATGTAACAAGAGCCTCACGATGCAAAAAAAAAAAAAAAAAAAAAAAAAAAAAACATTAATTGAAAGGCATAAAGATCCCTCTTGCGGTCAGTTCTGTTGCACGGATTAATCACTTGGTCAAGGAGAACAAGCTTTTCAGAAATGTCACAGCCCGAGTTCTTATCTGCCTGCTGCAGATCCGGGGAGTCCCAGATTACTCTTCCAGACTCGAGGAATGATCTTCCTCGAAGCTGCAGAATACTGACTCATGTCAACATTTTATTTTAACTGACATGATTTATTAAATCAGAAATTTTAACTATTTTGATTTAAATTTTAAATCGAGTTATTGATTTAATATCCCACTTTTAGTTAATCAACTTTCCCCGGCATAAGTTTCTTCTATTGATGTCCTGATGGTCGTCCAAGTGGAAAAAAGTAGCATTAAAATACAGCACAGTTGGAGCGCTTTAAGGTTGCCCAGCAGCACGAACATTCGAGAAAACCTGTCACAAACCCAACATGTTCAATATATAACTCAACGCACTGTGTTCTCCAGCCATGATAGGATGGAGGCCAGGAAATCTGGGCTTGGACAACAGCAGCTGAGCATTGAATCTGTTATTTATCACTGCAAACATAAAATGTGGAGGCAGATCAGGGAGGGAAAAAAGGAGGAAGGAAGTGTGCGAGTGGTCATGTTAGGAGGAAGCCCATATCTGCGTTGGAGTGATTGATGGGGATGAGGAATGGGCCCTGTCATGGTGCAATTACACCACTCCGACAGGATGTATTTGAAGGACAGAGCTGGAGAGAAGAGGACGGGGAGGATGAAATGATTCATGCTTATGGGAAACATGGCAAAACAAATGATGTTACGCTCTCGACCTTGTAGCTGCAACACGATATCATCTCTCTTGGTAATCTTAAATGATTCTTTGACTGGTGGCCCTTTTATGCAGCGGGCATTTAGTAACGGTCATGACCATCCTGGTGACTGCTGGGAGGAGTGACCTGTTCATTTAGCCCTTCTAGCCCCACGTTTTTTTGTTGTTGGTGGTTTTTTTTTCTGGACAAGTCATTAACTGGTCTAATTCTGATTTTTTTTTTTAGAAGGTGAAAACTATATATCTGTCTATTCATGAAGAAAGTTTTTGATAGAATCATGGAGCACTGTTGCCTCACAGCTAGAAGGTTCCTGGTTCAAACCTCAGCAGGGAACTTTCTGTGTGGAGTTTCCATGTTCTCCCTGTGCTTGCGCGGGTTTCCTCCGGGTACTCCGGCTTCCTCCCACAGTCCGAAGACATGCATGTCAGGTTAGTTGGTGGTTCTAAATTGCTCGTAGGAGTGATTGTGAATGTGTATGGTTGTTTGTCTACACGTGGCCCTGTGATGGACTGGTGACCTGTCCAGGGTGTACCCTTGCCTTTCACCCAAAGAGAGCTGGGATAGACTCCAGCAGATCCCTTTGACCCTGCAGAGGATTAAGCGGGTATAGATGATGGATGGATGGAGCACTGATTTTTGTCCTCTTGAGGCTTGGAATTTAAACATTTCTATACTTGAGAGTACAGAGATACCTCTACTTACGAACATCTCTACATACGGAATATTCAGGTTACGACACGTCTCAATGGGAAAATATTGCCTCGTGTTAGGAAAGAAATTTCAGGATACGAAAGGTAAAAATACAGTACGCGCTGCTACTCGCAGCTACCAGAGTTTACCAAATGTAAACATACTTGTAGCTGCTCTGCCATTGGCTATCGGCTAGCATCTTCCTGGCATCCCATTGACATTTTAGGAAAATTCCATGAAGTTTTGGAATTAATTGAAAAGAATCACCCTGAAAAGTGTTCACTAGTCGGGCTATAGCTCACTATGATGAGCTATTGCACATTTTCGAAGGATTGTTAAAGGCTGACAAAAGCAAACATCCTTGGATCGGTTCTTTACAAAATGTCAGGCGAAAAACCACTGCTGAGAGAGAACATGAACCAAAGAAGGCAAAAGGTGACGACGATAGCTGTTAAAAGGTAACATAATTTTTATTCTTTACTTTATTCTTTGTTTTTTATTATGTACAACTCTTATTTTATGTTTATTGTGCAGTAATCTAATGGTAACATGTATTTGTTACATGTTTTGATGCATTTGATGCAGGATTAGGGCATTTACACGGAAAACGCGTCTCTACTTACGGAATTTTCAGGTTACGAAATTACTTTCAGAACCTATTAATTTATTAAATAGAGGTACCACTGTATAAAACTTTTTGTTTGGTGATTTATTTCCCCCCACCTCATATTTCTTTTCTCATATTTGTACATTGAAATTACCAAATAAGGTTCTTCACCCAATTAAGGACAACAATTCGGCGCTCATTTCAGTTGTTTGCATCAAAGTTCTGCTGCCGTGTCCAGAATCCTGAGCAGCCTCCCATCATCTAACAATCAGCAATTGGTGTTGGAGGCAATAGCAAAAGCAAACCATCTATTTGTTTTGTGTGGGTGATAGATCTGCAATCTTGTACTGAAGCTTTGTGAGTGGTCTGCAACTGATCTATGTCATCAGTGGCTGGCGACGAGTTGGTGATCACACCCTTTAAATTTCAGTGAAAAGGCAGGTTTCCATTAGCGAGGGTCTGGGGTGGCTTTACTGGGCCTCAGCTGTTGTTTTAACAGAAACAACCCCACAATGAGAATCTTCAGGAGCCTGGTAAAAAAAAAAAAAAAAATGTATTCAGGGGATTTTCAAAAAGATTTGATCCATATATGAGAAGATGCTCACTTTAGAATTCATGTGACACCACTCATCATTTTTATATGTATAAGTCAAGAAAGGACAAGATGCACGGAGAGATACACGTTTCATAAACAAGCAGATTACAACACGATCTCGGAACCTTTGGGTAAACTCATAATCTCACAAATCCAGCTGAGCGTGCAGTGCTCGCAAGCGCCTGCAAGCATTGCAAAAATCCAACAACATGAAAGAATGATTGAAAAGGACAAAGCTGTTTGTCGTAAGCCAGAAATGAAATTCCATTGAATTCCATTCCAATGAGTTCCACTGAAAGTCTACGTGGAGGTACAATGTGCACCGTTGCAGACTTTACTAAGCTCAAATATATTAAAGTGGAAGAGTGGTAGAAAAAACTTAGATTGGACGTGCAAGGTCATTTAAGT
Organism: Hirundichthys speculiger; assembly: GCA_018398805.1. Lineage (NCBI taxonomy): Eukaryota > Metazoa > Chordata > Actinopteri > Beloniformes > Exocoetidae > Hirundichthys > Hirundichthys speculiger. The sequence goes on along the minus strand of JAGFBZ010000499.1, from coordinate 94,654 downwards.
GGCTACAAGAAATATGTGACGCTACAGGTTCAACAGGCAGATATCAGGAAATCCAGGACTATCCCCTTGTTTCATTTTTGTGTTTGCATTATTTTTTCTTAATGAAAATTTGTAAGTGGCATTCTCAATTTTAATGGCATATTCCTCTATTTATATTTATATATTTTTATTAGGTTTAATATGAGAGGTATTTCAATCTGTAACAAAATTGTAAAGAGAGAAAGTAATAAAGCCAGTCAAACAAACCGCCCTGGAGCCACACCTTATCAACTTGAGCCGCAATTAATTTATTACATAGAAGAAGAGGAAGATCCATTCATCCATCCATTATCTATACCCGTTTCATCCTCCGAAGGGTCACGGGGATCTGCTGGAGCCTATCCCAGCCGCCTACGGGTGAAAGGCAGGGGTACACCCTGGACAGGTCGCCAGTCCATCGCAGGGCCACATATACAGACAAACAACCATTCACACCCTATGGGCAATTTAGAACCACCAATCAACCTGACATGCATGTCTTTGGACTGTGGGAGGTGCCCGGAGTACCCGGAGGAAACCCACGGAAGCACCGGGGAGAACATGCAAACTCCACACAGAAAGGCCCCTGCAGAAGAGGAAGATGAATAAATAAAATGAAAAAACACCCAAAGAACACAGTTTCATCTTCATTTCCCAGCATCCTCTTCTCATCTCTGAATGCCTTTAATCTGATGCAATGTGAATATTAACGCTAGCTGTGGCTAAAAGACAAGGAGCAGACTGAAATGTGAGCTTCCACAACGTTATCAGGTCAAACTGAATCACAGTTTTATAATGGGTCGACTACAGGGCTTTGTATTAAATATATTACTTGCATAACTTGCTCAGCACCCCCCCACCAACACTTTCTACAGATGTCATCAGCAGTGGTCAAAGGTACAGCTGGCCGAGCTGACTCGAAGAGCCCACTCAGCAACTCTGCAGGATAACGGGGTTGCAGGTGACCTTGAGATCAGTTCCCCTAGAGATTTGTGGGGTTGTGCAGTGGATTCTACAATTTCCTGCACTGTTTTAATTCTGCTCCACGCTACCATCTCTTTCTCTTCTCTCCTCTCCTTTCAGGCGACACTCACCCATTTTCCAGCTTTACTTCATTCCTCGGTTTAAAATCTAAAAGGTTTTGTCTCGATAGGGTGTTGAGATTGTCAGCTCCGTGTCTCAGCTGGCCTCAATCCAGTCGAACAGATCTTTGTCAGGGGAAAACCAGTGATGGACAAATGAATCCTGAGCTTGATAAAGATCCACAGTGAAGGTTTAATTAACTCTGAAAGTGTGGTAATATTTCACTGCATATTAACGCTCACCACATGTGACGCGCCGGCGACATTTCATATATTGGCTGACACACGAGGGAAACAGGAATTTGATCAAGCATTTTATTTGCTGTATGTTCTGTTAGATCCTTTTTGAAAAGCAATCAATCACAATAAAAAAAAAACAGTTCAGCGGCACAAACTCCATCAAAATTATCCACAGTGATGCTCTTTAAAAATTTAACAAATCCTTTGAGGACACACCTGCAGGAGAGAGCCAAGAAAAGTTGTGGGATTTCACTGGTTTTCTGCACTAATTTGTCATAAATGGGATCTGATCTTCATCTTACTCACAATAACTGACAAATACATGCACTTACGTTGATGAAGAGGAAATGTTGATGGAGTTGAGCAGCAGAGAAAGTGGAAGGTAATATCATTTCTTCTACCCTGAACTGTCCTGGAGAAATTTCAGAGCTCCAGTACATAAAATGCAACCTCAGAGCACCGATAAAGACAAATGTGGACTCTCTGGAATTGAGTAGTGTGTGTTGGAGGTTACCCATCCTTTACCCAACCTGGTTGGCAGAAAAAATTAGATTTATGGATCAATGTTATTATTGTTACCCGGTGAATTCAACTGACCGAGCATCGGACCAAAATAAGAACATAGCTGCTTGTTGATACTTGCATTTAAAGGTTTCCCAGTAGGAGCGTTCACCCGTGTTCCCTGCCGATCCCCCACGCGGTTTCATGAGCAAAACAGGAGGTTGTTTACCGTGTTATTTCTGGGTCTGACAGCGTAGGTTGACCCGAGATTGGAGCTTGCACCAGAAGACACTTCTGCAGTCAGACTGCTGCTTTAACAAACTCAGTAAAGGCGCAAGAAACTGTCGTTGTGTGTTATCAACGTTATATATATATATATATATATATATATATATATATATGTATATATAAAACTTTAAAAATATCATACACATTATGCTAAATGCAATTATCTCCAGATATTGCTTTGTGGGGAAACCCAGTTCACAGCAGTAACACAGTATGAATAGAAAAGGTCAAAATAAGAACAGAAAATGACGACTCCTGTGCAGATGACAGTTTCAGTACAGTAAAAACAGGTACTTCAGTGAATGGTAGAAAGCAACTTATAGTTTATTTGAAATTAGAACACCACATACAGATGTGCACGCACCTTTTACACACACGTGAGCTGCTTTAAGAGGTGAATAGTAGGAATGATTTAAGCTGCATGGTTGTTTTTAGGGAATGAGTCTCAACGGCTCGATTACGAGTCACGAGTGAAGGGGGTTGGGCCGCACTAAGTGCAGCTTTGCATTAATTGCCGCAAATGTTTTCTGGAATTTAAAACCATTTACTTATGATGTAGCAGGAATTTTTTTCCAAACCAGCGTTAAGCTGTGACATTTAATTCTGATTTGTAATTTTATCAGTCTTTGATTTAACCTTTTTTTATATGTCAGATGTTCAGTAGAAGATCATCCATGTCCAAGAAAGTGAAGCTTTAATCAAACCTGCTGCTAAAATTAAAGATGCTGCACATACAGTGGGTATAAAAAGGAAAACAGAAAAATCCAGAGAAAAGACATATTTAATGATCGGAAGCATTTTAAACACCCTGATTGCAGAAGTCTGCACGCTCTTTCATAATGGGGGCTCCAACTGTACTCAGAGTCAACCAGCCCCACTCAGAATTAGGCCTGTAGGTAAATGGCGAACAACTGCCATCGATTAAAGGGGTTCTCATTAAAACCTCATAAAAGTGAACTGTTGCTGTGGTATTTGCTTGAATATTTGGAGTTGCATTCTGCCAAGAACCGCGGGCTTCACAGAGGAGGAAGGATATACAAGAAAATTCAAAGGCACTGAATGTACCATGGAACAGTGTGAAAGCCACCATCAATAAGTGGCACCACGGAGCGATCGCAAAGATCAGGACGACCCTGTGAGGAAATGTGAGGACGGGGAGAAGAGTAGTTAAGGAGGCTACCAATGCTGTTGCACGTCATGTTCATATTCTGCACAAGTCTGGGCTATGGGGTAAGATGGCAAGATGGAAGCTTTTTTTTACAAAAAAAAAAAAAATTATTTGCAAGCCTGTCTGAATAATGCCAAAGGATTTATTCAGTCACCGCAAACCATCCATCCATTATTTATACCCGCTCCTTCCCGTCCAGGGTCATGGAGACCTGCTGGAGCCGATCCCAGCTTTCTTCGGACCAGTCGCCCGTGGGAAAATGCGTTATTGTCCGACATTTCGGCCGTAATTCAAAAAGATACGTTTGGTCCAAAACTAATACAGAGCATCATCCAAGGAACACCATTCTGACAGTGAAGCATTATGGGGGCAATATTATGCTTTGGACCAGGGGCACTAGTCAAGATAATTGGAAAAATACCAAGATATTTTTGGCCCAGCACCTTCTGTCTTCTGTCAAAATGCTGAAAATGAAGATAAATTTCACATTGCAACATGACGATGAGCCAGGGCACATACGGTATCAAAATCAACCAGAAACTCCATTTAATGAATATTCCCAATAATCATATAATATTTTTTTCTCAGTATATCTGTGTGTGTGTCTGGAATATTCCATTACAGATGTAACAAGTCTAACACTTATGATGTTGTTATTTCTATCTTTATATATTTTGAAAAAAAAGACAAAAACCTGCAAAAACCAGATTTTTTATATCCACTGTCATGGGTCGGTGGATGATGCCGTTTAGTCTTAAATATAATGCGCTTCCTCAGGTGTAGACTGATTACTTCATTTACCCATCTGTACGCCACAACTTTTATTTTTCTATTATCAGTTCCCAAAAAACTATCTTTGATAATGTTTTAGATGGAGATTTGGCGTTTTGTCTTTGTCTCTGCTGCTGTCAGTTCTAATTTATGGGCTTTGTGGTCACGCAGTTCATAAAACGTTCAAAGCGATCATATAAATGCTGGCCATTTTCACTGGAACTGCTGTGTAATGTAACGTATAACACGGAAGAATGATGTACAGTTTCAACCGTTTGTATGTGTAACGCTTCTGACAGCTCCTTAAATAAGACACAACATAACATTTTATTTGAACATCTGTGCATTTTTGCACCACATTAGTGCAAATGATGTTTGATTTATTGCACGTTATCCTGAGAAAATGAGGATTAATTAGAAACTATTAAAGTTAACTTGGTAAAATAATTACCAGCAGCAAGGTGTTCTTGAGCTGTGCAGTTTAGGCTTTTAACAGCTTGAGGGATAACAAAAAGGGATGAGTAGCTGGAATACAATGCTTTTTTTTGTATTAAATCTCCGTGAATGCTTCTCTGAAGTATCACTCATGCCGAGCATGTAATGGTCCAACAAGTCGTGTGCATTAAATATTTTGAGAAAGCGGCCTGCCATTCAAGGGCTGATATTGCTTCTTTGTATGGCTCAATAGATTTTGGCATTAATATGCAACACTCTTAACTTCTATTATTAACCCCGGGGTCAGGCCAGTGTGTGGATGACATAACAAAAGAAAGAAACCCCATCACCCACGTTGAGAATGAATGAGAAATTTCAATAGTGAACTTAGGAAATGAAAAGAGCAGTTTTGATAAGAGGAATGACTAGGAATGATTTTTTTTTTTTTTCTGTCCTTCATTGTGGGCAGTCTCCATGAAAGGCTGCGAGTGTCAGGACTGATTCTGTTTTCATAGAGTGGTCTAATCCAGGCTCTCCATGCCGTCAGGCCCACTGGCTCTCATTGTGCTCCTTCCCTATCTGATTATCTACAGCATTACGAGCGGTCAGAACCGCATCATCTCATTGTTACAAGAATAATACATTTTGGCCAGATAGTCGAGGTTCTCCAAAGCTCCTGTGAACTACTTTGAATGAGCCCACCACCAAGTCCATAGAGGACTGTAATGACATTCATAACCTGTCTGCATCCCCTGCAGCAGCCGCTCATATTCTATTTCCCTTTGGTGTGTCTGTATTAATGTGCTTTGACTCAGCTAGAAACTGTGGGTTTGCCTACACAGTTTACTCAGAAATATAAAGAGTAATGCTGCAATTATTTTTATTACGTCTGCAAAGGTTATATTTTTGCCGGCGATTGTCTGTTTGTTTTGTTTGTTTGTTTGTCTGTGTTCAAGATAACTCAAAAAGTTACAGATAGATTTTGATGAAATTTTCAAGAGTTGTCAGAAATGTGAAAAGTAAGAACTGATTTCATTTTGGCTGTGATCTGGAAGAAATCCTGGATTCTGGATCACTTACAAATTTTCGATAACATTGCGGTCAATGGAGCCAAAAATTTTGTTTCTCAATATCTCTGTTAGTTATTACCCACAACTCATGAAATTTGACTCAGGGATTAACAATGGGAACTTCTATCAAACTTCAAAGGCTGATCTGCCCTTCTCTTCCAGAAGGCGGATTTTGTAAATAAATGGAAATTATAAGGCACTGAGGTTGTTTAATTTCAATATATTGACTTTGGAAACAAATATTGCATGAAATCTTTATAGCATTATTATTTATTTTTGTGTGCATCACAAAATAAATGAAGATATGATACGGTCCCATATTGTCAGTGCTTTATGTACGACTAATATTTATGGTGTAAATCGCTATATGGGGGAATTGCTTGCACTTGGCAGAGGTCTGCGCTCTCCGAATGCTTTTCTAGTTGTTTCATTTGAGGATCAAACCATTTTATGGATTTTTTTTTTTTTGGAGACAGTTTCCGTGGCAGCAGATGAGCAACATTTACAATTTAACATTTAACTCTGTGAATGTTATCAAAATTAACATAGTTTATATCCGGCTTTTTCAGTATGCTAATACAGTTTGGGTTAAGCACAAATCTGAAGCTGTTTGTACTTTTGTCTTGCAGAATGTGTGGGAGGAAATATTATCCAGTGAAGGAAAACTCAGGATCCTATAGCAGCTGCAGTGAAATATAACAAATTTACTCGCAAATGACTTCCTTATTATAATGATTAGTCTTTGACAGCATTATAAAATACATGTTCCAGGTTTAGTCCTGATCATGATGTGCCTTTCATCGCTGCCTGTTTGTGCAGGTGGGCAGTAGAATAATTACAGAAGGAGAATCCAAATCTAATTAGATCTGACTAAGCTTTTTAGCAATCAAACCCTGAAATAGAGAAACTTCAAATAAAAATAATCACAGAGAAGTACGTGTCCTAAGCTCTCCAATAGCATCATGTTTGGCTTGAAGGTTTCCTTCCAGCAGGAGAGTTTTTACTTTCCTCTGCTTCTTCACTTTTGCTCGTTGGTCATGTTCTGGGTCTCTGAAAAGTGCTTAGCGACAGTTTGTATTGTAATGGACACTATACAAATAAATTAGAAATGAACTGAATTGTTTTAAGCACCTTAGCAAGGTACAAACATTCACTAAATCATTGCCATTAGCCTTCTTACCCCATCAGTGCAGTTGTGAAGTTAAGATAGTTAGCTAACTCTAGCTAGCTGGCTCCAGACATTTCATAGCATGAGCAGCGGGCCGGAACGGTCTAGAGCTGTACTTTGGTAAAGGATTCTTAGACACGCAACACCATTTCAAGAAGAAAAGAAATGGCTCCCTTTCCTAAAACCCACATTCAAAACCAGTCACATTCAATTGCATTTGCATCGATTTATCATTACTGTTCATACAATTTCCTACACGGAAATTGTTAGCAACACACACAATCTAATAGTAACATCAATAAGGAAAACAAATTACAGATTATGAACAGACATCTTAAACTCATGTAATCATATTGACTCCCTTGGCCCCCAGGAGACACCCAACCACCTCCAGTATGATTTCCTGATTGTGGTCGATCCAGTAGGAAATTAAGTCTACTTTCATGCCAGAGGATGAGATGCTGGTAAACCAAAACAGTCTGTGTAACAATCTAAAGCAGGGATGCCCGGCTCCAGTCCTCGAGGGCCGCTGTCATGCAAGTCTTTGATGTTTCCCTGCTTCAGCACACCTGATTCAAATGAACGGATGGTTAACAGTCCTGTGCAGACCTGGATGACAACGCTGATGGTGATCCATTCATTTGAATCAGATGTGTTGTGTCAGGGAAACATCTAAGACATGTAGGACAGTGGCCCTCGAGGACCAGCTTTGGACACCCCTGATCAAAAGTAAAGCGCTGCTACATGACATGTAGTGAAAGTGTGTGAAGATGGACACAAATTCTCATTATCACCATGTCACTTCCTGCTTCCTTTTGTGTCTACTGACAGTAGTTTGAACGACATCAGTTGGCGACTTGAATGGACTTATGACAAGGTGGCGGCAATCAAACGGAGATACCCGTACACACACTCTTTTTTTCGCATGAATGTGTTGGGGTTTGTCCTGTGATGTTGAATGAAAGTGATTGTCGGTGAGCGTGCAATATGCATTCACATACGCCATTCTCACTCAGAGCTGCTTTGATTCACATTGTTTCGGTCCGTAACATTTATATTCATAACCATCCATTAATACACCTAGGGTTGCTTTAACCTTCCTTTAAAAGACCCTTCTTCACCATTCCCATGCATGGCATGAACTCCAGCAGGACCAAGTCTACATACCTAAATGCAATGAACTGCTGCCATGTGGCTGAGTACGTATTTGCATAAACATATGCAGCTTAACAGGTGCACCTATTAAAGGATTTCTTTTGTGAATAACACGTATGTTGTCTGTAGTCATTCAGAGTTGGCAACCTTACACCTTACTTAACATAAACCTACAGAACAGCAGCAGTGGCAGGGGTCTTCGAGGTAGGAATGATGTTTGACATTAATGGAAAAGGATCTATCCAAGCTGGTTATCTGGAAGAACAGTAATTATAGATGTGTAGGTTCTGCTAGCCCAGTTATGTCATCCATGCTGAACCTCAACAACAGAGTGGGATTTATATCACTGAATACGGACTACTGAAAACAATTTCACACCCATCTTGTAAAAATCGTCCGGCTATTATTTTAAACTTAGCATTTCCGGTTTGATTCGTAGGTGCAAATTGAAAATGCGTTAATGGAAAATATGTTGACTTTTAGGTGGGCACGTTAGCATGCAAACGCAAATTAGTTCTGAAAACAAAGCCGAAGCATTGTTGAAGTGTTTCATTTCATGGCTAATGGCCCATCTGACAGTAGCTGATTCCTTGTGACTGGAATCATAACATGCTGGAATGTATGAAGTCAATATGGAACTAATTGAGGTCGACCCTCAAGCTGGCGCCTCGCATGGCTGTCTGAATTAAGTGTATACCAATTTATTTTCAGTGCGATGTGTTTGGATCGTAGCACCAGTACCAATGAGGTTGTCTTTCTTTTGCTTTTTTGGTCAATGCCATAATTAAACCTAATACTGAGGAATGATTTTTTTTTTATATAAATAATATTTCAAGGTCATCTTTAGCTGCAGTAATAAACTGCTGTGGAAGGATGCTGCTGACAGCATTATGGTGGGAAATTAGAAAATAGATCCATCACTCAGTAAAATCTGAAAGGTCAAATTTTCACAGCTCAAGTTTAGAGTTGTCCCCGTCACCATAACAGCCTTGTTATTCAGCCGGATCAGTGCACAACAGGCCCTGCATCAATGGGAGCCAAGACATTACTCCGCAATCAGCCCAATCACTGTACAAGCCTCTTATCAGGCTGCAAGCGCTAACGGGGCCTGAAGCACAATCAGATCCACCTCATGAATGAGCAAGCCCTGTAAATGCCTGCCAGTTTGAATTTGATTGGACAAACAGTGAATTCGTGTGGGCTCAAAAGGAAGTTGGGATAGTTCAGAAAGAGTAGGTTTTAAAAGACTTCACCCAGTGTGTATCGTCAGTGGTGCCCTTGGCGTTTAAAAGCAGTCATTAGAGCACTTAATCATGACATATTGCTCGCCGTGAACCCAGAAGGTCCTGCTGTGTAAGGACAATTTTTTTTTCTTATTTGTAATCAAGCATGCATTTGTCTCAGCATCGGTCCGCAGTAATTATATTCACTTCGTATATCCCCAGGGAAGATGCATTTAAGCTGTGTCCCTGGAATATCAGTTCTGCAAGCTTTTGAATGATGGGGCATTTGAAAGTTATTATTTTGCAGGAATACTAGTTTTCTATCCCTGTTCGTTTTGTACGCTCACACGTGGCTTCACTTTTTGATGTCACATGGGCGTATCATGATGACGACCGACACGTCCTGCTTCCTGTTCATGGTTGCAATGCGTCTGCGGTTACATTCAGATTCTCTAAATCTTAATTAAAGCTTCTGTGTAGCTGCATATTCATCGTTGGAGTGTATCGGAGTTGATTGATCAAATCACGGTTCCTTCCTCCTCGCTCCTCTCCAGAACTTCCTGATTGCTGGAGAGTCGAGAAAACGGAGGAGTGGGTCTTTGTTGCCTCGCAGCTGCCTTCTGTGCTCTGAAGAGGATTTTTTTTGGAGGTGGGGCGGGTAGATGTTCATGTGGTATTATTTGTATATTCGTGTTCACAATTTTCATCTAAAACCACAAGTAAAATCTTTTGTTGAAGTTTCACATAAGACATGACATACTGTGAAACATTAAAAGTATTGTTTGACTTTGATCGCAGTCGGTGGTAAAACATGAGTGGTGCATGAATGTTGTTCATGAAATACCTCTTTTTCTTGGGATTTCTGAAGCTGCCGGCGTTTTCATAATTCAAATTGAATAAATTATTGTATATAATATCCTGAGGAAATCTGAGAAAGCATCAAATAAACAAATGAATAAAAATTCCCCTCTGTGAGGGGAATTACAGCTTCCGCCTGTTCTGTACCTGTACATGCTGGCGCTTATGTGACTGACATTTCCAACAGTGTTGTTCTTGGGGCTCGTTTCCAAGGTGACGACGTTCTTCTTGCTCATCTTTTTCAATGCAGAAGGAGGAACCTTTAGAGAAATATAAATACTGTCTATACCTAAGCCAAGGCCTTTGCTATCATTTATCATTTACAACCCCCAAACTGAAATTTACTGATGCACTCTACCAAAAGCATATTTGTTTCCTACCTCAACAGCAAAATCAAAGGTGTCATTAGACGGCACCTCATGTGTGGGATAGTCTTTATGCAGCCAGCCCAGGTTCTTGTCCCAGCCTCTACCCCTCTGCTGTCTGTTTTTCTTTCTTAAGGAATCATAGGATGATTTATCACATCTCCTTTGATTTGCTGCAGCCCTCTAAATTAAAGAGGGAGTAGGAGTAGGAGAGGGAGCTCCCGCGGAGGGAGATTTCTCGCCATCACACCTGCTCTCTGTGACCGCGACGGACAAGCTTGGTGCTCTGACGTCGACGTAAGTGCTGAGTCATCCATCAGATGAGCTACGATATCTCAGGCTATGTCGTTCTGTTGACGTGGCCCTGATTTGACGTTAATTTTAGAATTGCATCCCACAAAGTCCAACTGAGACAGATGGGTTGAAAACGTAAATGGTGTTAAAACTGAACTGCAAGAAAAGGACAATAAAACCAGGAAAATGAGTGCATGCTCAGTTACAGATTATGATTTATTGGTTGCAGATTCTGGGTATTGGTTCTCAATTTTTGGAATTTGGATTCTCAGATTTGAGGTTTTGATTATCCTTGATAATGCCCTAATTTTTGGCTTTTGTGTATAAAAATATATATTCATAAAGCATATCTTTTTCTATTGGTGATTAGATTTTTCTTTTAACTGTAAACCAATTATGCCTGATGGGAAATTAAAGATGCATTCACATTTTAAAAAATAGATGAACTGATTAAAAATATAGTAGGATGCATTGACTTTGCTTCAGGGAAAGGAATGGTGAATTCATGTGAAGACCCACACCTGGCAGGACGCTAGAATATTTGGATTAATCGCTGGTGTGTAGATGATTCAGCATTTGGACATAATCCACTGACAGTTTTAGCACACACCTGTATTGCCAATCGTTTTGGTTTCAGGCTAAAAAGAACATGGTAACCTGGTTTTATGGGAGACTCGCTGGGCTTAGCTTGTGTTCTTTTTTACTTTACTTTTCTTTTTTTTTGCAAATATCAGCAATTTTCTCATGATATGAAGTAGTAGCAAAACGATGACAGAGAGGGGTTTGATAATTGTACCAATGTATAAATGTGATTTTTTTTGCCATTTTATCTGAACACAAAGCAGAAATAGTGTCTGTGACCTGTGTCCTTTCAGTGTTTCCCTTCAGGGGTCTCCACAGTGAATCATCTGCCTCCATCTAACTCTATCCTCTGGATCCTCTTCTCTAACTTCATGTCCTCTCTCACTACATCCATAAATCTCCTCTTTGGTCTTCCTCTAGACCTCCTGCCTGGAAGTTCAAAGTTCAAACCTCATCATCCTTCTACTGATATATTCACTATCCCTCCTCTGCACATGTCCAAGCCTTCAATTTTCTGCATTATTAAGAATACAGAACACCAAACCCAGAAATATAAATGTACATTTTCAGAACAGAAGTGCACTTTATTTATTTATTATTGCTGAAAATCTGACATTCAGAAAATATTTTCAGCTTGTGAGCAGAACAACTCAAACTCTTGAACTTTACACTTAATGCATCTGTTTTGAATCAGTAGGGAAGCCAGTCAAGGCAGGTTTATTTGCATAGCTCATTTCATATAAACTTCTGCCTGCAAAAGCCCCGTGCAGCACTGAAGCAAAAACATGCAGAAATTCAGATGTGACTCTAATAGTCCTTTTGACTTCCTGCACAAGTACATTTTTAAAGAGTCAGAACATTTGTTTGAAAACTAAGTTAATATGTTTATGGTAAGTTCCAAGTTAAATCAAAGTAAATATTCAAATTCAAAGCTTAGTGTACAACAGTGACGTGCGGTGAGATTCATGGCTGGTGAGGCACTGACTTCATCAGTCAGATTTACAAGCATATGAACCCTCCAGAACAACTTATTCACCATTTGATTGTCAGCAGTTAACTGTTTATGTTTAAAACCTCCTATCGTCATTCACATATAAATGCTTTACACATACAAACTGTAGCGTGCAAAAAAGCACATTTAATTAAAAAAAAAGTTATTATGGTCTTACCTTTACTTATAAATGAAGTCCATGCGCCGCTTGCTATCACTTATTCTGCAGCCAATGTGTCGCAAGAAGAATCCCTGTGCTCACTAGTGCCCCCTAACGTGAGGCAAGAGAAGTGCGTGCCTCACCCCGTGCCTCTTCTCAGCCGTTTTATGATCGCGCCAGCACAAGAAACACATTACACACATATAGTTGCTGTTCATTATATAAATCAGCTAAACTATGGAAACTTATTTCATATAGCAAACGTGTTTGAACATTTTAATAGTGACATACAAAGAGACGGCGATCTGGTCTCACTACATAGCATGGCAGCACAGTTAGCCGAGTCATTGCGCAATCCATGGTGAGGCTCAGCGGGGTGCTGCCTCACCGCCCGCACCTTCTCAGTATTTGAATAGTAAATGTGAAAAGTTCGGCGATTTTGAATAAAAAATAATCTAAAAATGGTGAAGTTAAATGGAAAATTACTTTATAGTACAAATCAATTGATAAATATAAAATATATATATATTTTTTTTCATTTTCTTTTTTCCATGATGGCAGGTGAGGCACGGCCTCCCCTGCCTCACCTGACCGCACATCACTGGTGTACAAATTATTTCACATCCTTGAAAACTGTACAGGGGGTACATTTTTATATACAACATCAGGTAAAACGACATAAAATCAAGAGGGTGTTATGTTTTGATCGCCAATGGATAGCTGTCAACACCTAGCTTGACATCTGAGCTGTGATAAAAGACCAAACACAGATTAGTGTTTTTTTGGATGTTTGGATGTTTAACTATACTAAGACAACACTGTGACAACTTTTCAGTTGCCCTGAATGAGTTAGCAAAGCAGCATGAAGCAGCCTCACATTTAAAGGCTGGCCGGGGCCAACTAGAGAACCACCAGCAACTTTTGTCTCCAATCATTATTTCAGGACCTTTCCAAGTTAACTAGCTGGACCACGAGCCACGGAGATGCAAAACAAGTGCAGTCAGAGCTGAAACGAGGACTAGCAGAGCTCTCCTGAGACGTGCCAGCTTTTAAATTTATTATTATTCAAGTTTTAGAGAGGAAGACTTTTGTAAGGGCTCGCGTCTACGTTTCTGCATCTGTTTTCGGTTTATTGCTGTACAGGAAGGCAGAAAGGGAAGGTGACTGCGACCAGCCTAGACTTGCAAGCAGCAGGCTTGAGCAACCTCAGGTCTCAGCAGAGCCTACTAGCCCCCATTTCAGCGCTGGAAGCATTTGTTTTGGACGTTGTTTTGGTAGTATTTAAAAAAAAAAAAAAAAAAAAAAAAAAAGGATGTGTGGACCATTTTGAGTCAGAATTAATGTAAGGTAACATTAGTTGGCATTGGGGCTTGTGATTTCAATTTTATCTCCTATAGGCCACAAAACCAATGTAACTAAAAAAAAATTCCAACAAACTTGCCAGTTATTTGGCCTTGTGTGCACATACAGGCGGGCGTATACTCCACTTGGCCATCGGCCAGAGTGTCCCCGCTCCTTCGCCCCTCTGTGTGTAACAAAGTTATTTATAGTATCGGAGAAATGCTGGTGTTTATGGTCAAAAAAGTTGGAGGGATGTTTTTTTTTAACAGCTCTATCACCATCTCCGACATTGGCCTGAACCATGTTAATTAGTCTGAAGTTTAATTTAGTGTACTTGTTTACTTTTAACTGGCGACCTGTCCAGGGTGTACACCTGCCTTTTGCCCGTAGACGGCTGGGATAGACTCCAGCAGATCCCCGTGACCCTTCAAGGATAAAACGGGTATAGAAAATGGATGGATGGATGGATGTTTACTTTTAAGTTCAGTAAAAGCAACACTCTTCAAAAATCCGCCGATAACTGTTTAAAACAATTAAAATGTAACTGTTATCCAAAACAATCTTGATTTGTTAGTATCCTAGATTAGCATAAGATAGGCAGGCTTGGCTGAAATAGATGGCTGGGATTGTTTGTTCTGTCCATTTACCCATCTCTGGATTAATTTAGAGTGTCATGTAAAAAGAAAAACCTGTCCAACCTCTGATTAATCCAGAAACTGTTCTGTTAAACAAAAAACAAGCTTCAAAACCACCAAGAAAATGTTGGGCTGATGCCACAGGGATTTGCCTAGTTATTTTTATTCTGTATATTCTATGGCTTTAATTTATTCATAGCACAAAGGGAACATGAATATGTTGTCTCTTTAAAAAAAACAAAACATGCTGTTAACAAAATACTTGAAACATAAATTACTTCTCTACACTTGATAAAAGCAACTTTTTGAATTATGGATTTCCACAACTGATATCCAAGCTCATCGCAGTGACAGCGCTCTTCTGAGGATGTGGTGGATGAAACTGGCACTTTATCACCACAGAATGCCCTCATATTATCCACCAAATGTTGTGAAAATAGATATATTATTAAACATTCCTGCTGGATTAATCAGAGGTGGAGAATTGAGCTTCCTCACATAACAAAAGGAACGGTTGTAATATGGCTCACCGTACAAATTAGAGCAGTTTTTGCCCAATGATAATTATGTTTGTAAAAGTCTGGCATTATTAATTTCAACCCTGCATTTTACTGTTTAACTTTCCCTCAAAAAAAATGGTGAAATACAGATCTGTGGCACTTGGCACATGTCGCCGGTTGGAAAGCTGAAACAGCCTGCTACTCCCTCACCTTCCAATTTAGCCCCAGCTTTTGTCAGCATTGTTTCAATCCTGTCTGATCCTTGCCTTGGGTCACTCACCGTAGGCCACTCAATCACTCCGTTACTCACCGTGTTCTCCATGACAAATAGATGTGTTCCTGCCAAGCTCCTCTTAAACAAATGAATACATTTTCTACAGTATACCGCACCTGCTTTCTTTGCTGAACCAGGAAACCACATTGCTGTTTGTCACCGCATCCTGGTCCTCTGGTGATGGGTATTTTTCAGCAAGACAGATTGATCCATCAGCTGCCTGTTCTCCGCAGCGCTGCGCTACAAATAACCTGCTGGTATCTATACATGGCATGCCTTGTGCACTTGTTTTGGAAGATAAACCACACCTAAGCACTATGCCTTTCCTAAATTTGTTTTCTTATTTCTTTAAGACACAGAGAGAGAGAAAAATGGTTTTGTTCCTCATGTGGAAACAGAAAAAGAACCCTGTGATTAGAACTGCAGGATTTGACTTCTGTATTTCGCTACATCCACACACAAATGCAGCTATATCACATATATGTGACTAAAAAAACAACATAATTTTCTTGACAGCTTGCAGCAAGATGCTAATGATTTTAATCAGACAGATCTCTGGGCAGACAGTCCTGAAATCCAGACTCTAAGCAATCAAATCCTAGTGCTTGGTCTGTTCACTTCAGGGGAATGTAGTATTCCTTTACAAAGGTTATTGATTTATTCACAACTTCACATCTGTCCTGTACATTACAACATACACAAATAAAGAGCCAGATTCTAGCTTTATCCCAGAGCTGTTAGTTGTGTCAGCTGCTACCGTCGGAGTCGGAGTTAGCTTTGCAGCTGATCTGGAAGTCTCACCTGAATCCGCGGACTCGCCCGGATCCGCTGATACCAGACAGGGTGATACATTAACTGAAAATGTGCAAGTCAGAATCTCTGCTCTAGAAGTCTATTTTTCTGGTAACTGTAGGTTTGGAAGCTCCTTCTGCGTTGTCATATACTTACCTGACTACCAGCTGCTAGCATCTGCTGTTCAAGCTGTTAGCATGTTATACATGCTGTATACGTACGTCTGTATAGGTACAGACATACAAGAGAGCTGTTGTCACCACAAGACACTGAGCAGAGAAATGCAGCTACTCTTAAAGATTCTTTATCAATACTTTGAGCCCTGAGCTAGTTTCTCCCGACAGCTACGTGTCCCAAAAATCATATGATGACGCCTGAGCAATATCCCACATTAGATATTAATATCACTCGATAAACAGGCCAACAGGGCTGTGCTGTTTATTCATTCTTTCCATTCTGGTTTTCTTCTGTTGTTACAAATGGGCGATCTTTGATTATTTCTATGTTTTGTATTATTGATACTGTATGTCGCGTAATGTTGCATGTAGCTTTTTATTGAGTCTTGCGGGGGACGGCCAATGCAAATTAGCCTTCTGGCTTTAATTGGTGTATATTTACATTGTCCCTCTACACTAAATGAAGTGATAAGTAAAGCAAAGTGGTGATTTATTCTATTTTTAATACAACAACTGCTCAAGAGGACTTTCCTCTCTTCTTGTCTCTGTGCTTTTATGCGTTCCTCTGTACTTCGATAGGTGCAAATAACAGAAGGATAACACTTTAAACCGCCAGAGTGTCTAAAGACACGCAGGCAACGGATAAAGTACCGAGATCCAGTTTTGCTCCGTTCTTACCGTGAACTCAAGTTCAACAGGGAACGCTTTTAATAGCAGAGCGCTTGTGACTGCTGCCTGTTCCAGCTGCAATTCAAGATTCAAGATTTCAAGAAACGTTCATTTGTCATTGAGCCAGCGTCCCAGCACATCGAGATTACGTGAGATTAGGTGAGATTATGAAGGTTGTGAGATCACATGAGGATTGTGGGGTTGTCTGCTCTTTTGAAGAACAAGCCATGTCTTATTCTTCATAATTCTTTCTAGAATTATGAATTTTAAAAAGATGAACGCTTTCAAATAAAAATGTTTATTCTGACCATCTCCTCGTAAGTGGTTCAAATCTCGTCTGAAACCTCACCCAACCTCCACAGGCTAACATCAATGTTCAAGTCAGAGCTCCCTTGGTCGTGTTTTATTTTGAAAATCCCCCAGATTCTCGAATGCCATTCCCATGTTTGTCTTCTGCCAACTCAATCTGTTATTTGTAATTTGATGTGATTTAGCAGTGGTTCAGCACCAAATTAGATGTGACATACTTTTAGAGGCGGCAGAGCAGACGGTCACTCGAGACGCTTCTAAACTGCTCCACGTCACTTCAGACGCGACCCCTCTTATTGGCTACAACGCCGGCGATTCGCAGCGGCTCGCCTCCAGGGATCAGGAGGATGTGTCGTAGTCCAAGCAGTGACTCAAATCCCTTAAAAGAGCTGGATTTGGCCTCACTACAAGATACTTGCGAGCTTGCTCACATGTTTAATGCGAGCAGCTGGAGAGACTACAGAGACTGACATTGACTGTTGTTGAAGTTGGCATCACCTGCCGTACACGCCGCCGTACTGTTCAACTTCAGCCAAGAAATAATAGCTGGGATTCTTTCAGTGTGTGCCTGCACATTTCGCCGAAGTTTTAAAAGAGAAATATTTTCGCCAGACTCAATAAAAAAGAAAAGGCAGAGATAAAATGAAATTTTACTTAACACAAGATGGGCAGCGTTTTGGTTTTTTTTTTCCAGTTTTTTTTTTTTTTCTCTTTGGTTTTACAACATGCTTTTGTGGGTGCACACATTTTAGACATGAAACTTCACAGGGTTTTACACATTGAGTCTCTAGTGTCTTCCATGACAGAGCCATGCCGTTGTAATGCATGCAGAACGTGGTCTGGCAATGTCTTGCTGAACAGCAACATATGTTGCTCCAAAATCCATGTACTTGCATTGTGCATTAATGATTTTGAAGTTAGCCACACTGCAACGTGTGGATAATTGCTCCGCCATAATCGATGCAGATGCTGGCTTGTGAACAGCGTGTTGGCAGGCTGAAGATCAGCATCTGATGCGTGATCACTGTAATTATGTCAAATCTGACTCCTGTAGGGGATTTGAGTCATTTTGAATCATTCAGTACTCAGAGTTAGATCCAGCGGGTCATTTGGATTCCTTGGTGACATGTCAACAAATATAGAAATCCCACCAGTGAGAAATGCATCCATTCTGTCCAATTGCAAATAAATACCTGTTGATAGCTAATGTATAACTATCGCAAAAAGCATGTAATAATCGCTTGTCAAAGCTTGCTTATATGAAGAAACTATTGTGGTTTTGCTTTATTTTTAAATACAGACGTAAAGACAGTTAGAAAACAACATTTGATTTAAACCTCATACATTTTTAAATGTATCATAAAGTTTTTTTTTTCATGTTGTTTTTGTCCGTCCAAGTATATGCACAAAAGTGCCGTTACGAGAAATGAGGAGCAGTTGCTGGGAGTCGGTTGAATATATGACGGTACAGAAAGCAATTCTGACTCAAAACTTTCATTCGGCGTCCCACTGAGCTGTGTGTCTGTGGATTCAGGTGAGTTCATGGACTTCTGCACTGACGGGAGGAATCAGGTTACCACGTTTTAAATGCAGAGTGCTTGCAAGCGCTGGCTGCTCAGCTGGATTTGTGAGATTACAAGTTTACACAAAGGTTTGCAAGCTCCCGTGAGTTTCAAATGGTAGCATCTCTCACCATATCTTATTCTGTTTGGAATTATATATAAAATAGATTAGTGGTGTCAAATAAAAGGATCTGTTTGACTTCTAAGCTAAACTTCTCCTCATAAATGGTTGTAATCTCCTCTGAAACCCTCTGAAATGTTTCTGCACAGCCTCCACAGGTCAAGGCACAAGTCTGAACCCGCTTGTGGGGTTATATTTTGACAATTCCCAGGATCCTCTGTGCTGTTCTCTAACTTCCGGCCAGTTCGATCTGCTGTTTGCGTATCTGCGCAGTCCAGTGCCAAAACAGACGGGATGCATATTTTTAGGAGGAAAGAGTGGACATTTGTTTTTGTGATGCCTCTACGCTGCTCCACAGCACCTCTGGTGAGACCACTGTCATTGACTTGAATGGCAACAATTCACAGCGGCTGGCATGTTCTGCCGTTTCGTGGGACTTGTCTGTTAGAGTTTGGGATTCAGGACTCCCAAGTCCGTTTGAAGATGCAGGTTGATCACCTGGGTCAGCAGGGATTTACACTTCTGGCTCGCTGTTAATTGGTATTTGACAGAACATGCCAACTTTTTTGGAAAGAACCCCCTGGTTCTAATCTTGGCCCTTTTGAGTTTGCATATTTGCCCTGTTGTTGCATAGGTTCTTCTCAGGTAATCTGGGTTCTTTCCAGC
Organism: Hirundichthys speculiger; assembly: GCA_018398805.1. Lineage (NCBI taxonomy): Eukaryota > Metazoa > Chordata > Actinopteri > Beloniformes > Exocoetidae > Hirundichthys > Hirundichthys speculiger. The sequence goes on along the minus strand of JAGFBZ010000499.1, from coordinate 75,240 downwards.
AGTACAAAAATATGCATGTAAGGCTAATTGATTATTCTAGTTGTACATACGAATGAGCATGAATATGGTTGTTTATATGTAGTCTTCCAATGGACTGGCAACCTGTCCAGGTTTTACTTCTGCCTTAATAGTGCTGGGAGAGACTTCAGCAGACCCCTGTGATCCTGAATAGGAGTAGGAAAGAGAGGATATGGATAATAGATGGATGGATGTGTCACTCCATGAAACATGTAGTATCAGGAAGTGATACAATTTGCTGATGTGAAACCAAATCAATGCACTTTAGCGACATACAACCCGAGAACATCACAAAACAAGCCAGGAGTCATTGTAGGTCTCCTGCACGTGAAATTTGCAGATCTCTACAGCTGTTTTTGACAGCAAAAAGAGCAGGGAAATATTTTATTTCAATTAGACCTTATACACTTCTTTTAATTACCATTCATAGCAAGAGACAGTCATGGCAACCAATACTCCACCCACTCACCAATCCACCAAACACAAAATTAAATTCAAGTTATTAACACAATCTACCAATGCAGACCGCTCTGCCTTTTTATTCTTTGATACACCAATTAAAAATGCATTTAGGATTCTCAGTCTAAACAGCTGAATATAGTCAGGTGAACGGTGAAATGACATTGTTTATCATGTGTCTACAAACAATGAAGTGACTTTAAGCACATTTGATAATCATCTCCAATTAAAGAACTGAATCTGTGCATAAAATGTTTTTCAGCGAGTCTGCTCTGACCAGTGCTTTCCCATTTCACCTGGATTATCAAAGATTTCTTCTCATGCATTAAGGAAAACACTGTAGTAGGAGTTTTAAATTAGAATGCATCATTGATTTTCCATGTAACAAATAGACCTTGAAATTATATTTCCAGTGGGAGATGTTATGTTGATAATACAGAGCCTTTGATTGTGTTTGGGCAGGAGAGGAGATGGAGTTAATGTAGTCTAGAAAAAGAGGGAGAAAAAAAAAGAAAAATCAGTGCGTCCTCTCAAGCTGCCCCTGAAAAGGGAAATCTGTGTTGCGGAGCTATAAAATATGTCACTGGTTTACTCTTAGCTGTAGCAAGGTGGATATTTTTATCAGTAAAATTTGGAGGGGGGGGGGGGGGGTGGTCAGTTTTTCTATGTGTAGGTACCAAGACAAAGGGATTCTCACACTTCTAGTTATACATATATATATATATATTTTTTTTTTTTGTTTGTTTTCTTTGGCACCAAATATGCTTTGTGGTCAGTTTGCAAACAAAAACTGTGAATGACATCATGCCGGCTGGAAATCTACTTTCTAACCACCTCGACGGACTGTTTTAAGTTGCTCTACTCACTTATAATGTCTGGCAAATTGTAAAAAGTCCCCTTTTCATACCAGAACTGAAGCAAAAAAGCAAAATTTCTTTGAGCTCGTGGGTCAAATTTAACAAGCAAAATACAATTTTCTAAACGGTGAGGAATTAGGGAAAATTACAATTCGTTAAATGACCACTAGGTGCTGGCTTCCGAAAACGGGTTGATCTCCATTTGACCTTCATGTTAAAATGTCCAACTTTACAGTAGAAATAAACGTTTTTGCAGCCTGGTACAAAAACAATGATTGTGGTCTTCATTTCTAGATTTCACCTCCATGACAACTTGACTGGGGGTGAATGTTTAAGTCCCTCAACAGGTGTGTGCATGATTAGAGGTGGGTTATTTGAATGACAACTGCATTACAGTCTGTGGTGTGAAACAGCTGGCTGTTACTTTAGCTGTTTAGCACTTTCAGTGAACTTGACTTCTGAGCTGTGAATTAACAGAGTATAAACATCAGATGGCATGGGCTTGTTGTGCTGTTAATTGTACTAACAGAACATCACAAGCGGCTCTGGGTTGGCCATGAAGCATCTGAGGACAAAACTCAGCCGAGCCACCAGCATCATCTAACCCTGGCTGGAGGCTGTTAACCAGAGCTAACCAGAAGAAGTTCTGGTAACGGTCGGAACTGCTGGATCCTCTGGCGATCAACCGGATCTCAGGCCAACAGTCGGCTGGCCACTTTGACCCAAACCAGATCTGGGACCACCAGGTCCCAATCCCCGATGGTCCTTGCAGAGGGTCCCCGGCCAGGAGTCTTCTAGCTGAGTTGTGATACTATCAAGTGCCCCAGTAGTTTTTTGTCCTCCTGTCCTCTACGGTACGTTCTTCAGAGTCATACTTTCCAAGTATGAACTACCAAATACACAAGTCTAAATCTGGCATATGTGGTATTGAGAAATGACTCCTATGTCCAGTTCTTTTTATATAAAAATGTTAAGCTAATATGTGTAGGAAAAAATTGTGTCTCCATGTATATATATATATATATATATATATATATATATATAGAGAGAGAGAGAGAGAGAGAGAGAGAGAGAGAGAGAGAGAGAGAGAGAGAGAGAGAGAGAGAGAGAGAGAGAGAGAGAGAGAGAGAGAGATCCGTTATGATAACATAAAATTCTTACAAAAGCTAAATTGTCTGTTTTAGGATTCAGTGAAGTGATATTTACTGTAATCACTTTGTTTCCCCCAAAATTCACCAGCTTTTATGTTTTAATTTCATTCCAGGGATAAAGATATATCAGTAATGTAGCTCTTTCAGGTTTCACGATCCAAGACTACTTTAACCACCAGCGCCCCTCCCCCCTCCATGAACTATGATACATGATAAACTAAATTAAGCGGATTAAGCAGGAGACTCAAAGACAGAATACAAACATTAAAATTACATTTTTGTTTTTCACAGTAACTAATCTCCTCCTTTACTTTATGTGCACTCCAGGCACCCGGCTCTAATAGGAAGCTCTTAACTTCAACTGCACCAAGGCAGGTGATGAATTGAGGTGTCAGAAGGCTCCAGCATTTCTAGAACTCACAGAGTTTTGTTGATGCCTGGCAGCCCCAAGTAAAAGTAGCCATCGTTTAATAAATGACTTGTTCTCCTTTACTGGCAATAATATGTCTGGCTCTTGGCGTCCTCTTGTCCATGTGATAATGAGGTGCGTCCAGCTTTGCCAATGGGCTTTTTTTTCTTTTTTTCTTTTTGCGTAGCTGCTCTGCCAAGTGTGCACTTTGAGCAACATTTAATTATCGTCCGCCGTATGAAAATACACCAGTGGTGGTCTCGCAATATTGCTCGTGTCAGTTAAAAACAATAGCCAGCTCTTTGGTTGTTTTTGTTTCAGATCTGATCTCAGGAATTTGGCAGGGTTTTATCCGAACAATGACATTAACTGAGCCAATGATAAATGGCACATCAACTAATAAAGAATGACTGATGATGGTCATTAAAAGGTTTGAGGCAAGGCATTGTGATTAGATTTCTTATATAGATTTTAGTTGGCCCACTAACATTAATTAAGGAAAGAAAATCTGCTTATTAGATCATATTGCCAGGCATGATGAAATTTGAATTCTAAGTATGTCGGGGAGATTAAATGCAGTGCAGCATATGGCGGAGAAGAGCCAGGTTCAGGACATAGAGCATGTAGAAATTAACAGTATGGGTTACCTTTAATGTTCATGGAGATATTTAAATGGTAGATAGGTTTCATAAAGCCTTAATTATATTTCCTCTCATCCTGCTCCTGACCATCTGAGCTGTACTTATGAACAAGTCCGCTGCTTTTCTGTCACCCAGAGTGGGCTGGCCATATGGTGCATTTCAGATATTTCAGTGCCTGCCTTTATAAACACATGAATCATAAAACGTCTGATTCGCCTATTCACCTCGAGCTGTAGCTGTGATTTCATGAAAAAAATAATAACTATCCACTTCAGTACTACATGAACTTTGCTGCTGAGTCCAATTATTCCAGACGCTTTTACTGCAGTTGCACTAGATTGCTGTATGTTGTTAGCGTCTGGCTGTTTTTAACTTTCAAGAGGCTGACTGGTCGGGGGAGTGGGCGTTCGCGAGCAGCACGGCCAAAGGCTTTCGGAGCAGTTTCAGTTGCAAGCTGGAGATATCTCACCTTATATGCAGTTTTCCCTGCAAGAAAACACTTGCACAAATTAGAATGCCATTACCGCAGTGGACTGTATTATAAATCCAGCTGATTCTGTCGGTTTACTGGAGGCTGGTGATAAAACTGAGTCACATGAAACAACTTGGCACTCTGGGTGTCATTATGTTCCGAATAATGAAAATAAAAGATGATGTAGCTGTTTAAATTCACTCATCTATCTGTGAGAGGGTAATTATGCCAGCGACTGGGGCGATACGGCAAAGCAAATAGACGGGGCGAATATGGGGTTTTCAGAAAGCACAAGGTCTTGTTTCTACGAGGACTTACTCCACATGAGCCATGTTGCATCAATGTGCGACTGTGCAACTGTTTTTTTCCCCTCGTCATTCAATCTTAATAACTTCTCAGTATTTTTCGACAAACATATTGGAGGAAGTGGACTTGTGATGTCACCCCTGTTTCCTGAAGAGCGTTTTTAAAGCCTCTTTGTTTTTCTTTCTCACTGCATGACACCATGTTGCAAATGTGAGCAACGAACATATCCAATTCTGCAGTCACTGTGGCTGTTTTGAGTAACGGCTCTTGGACGATCACGTAACAGTCATGATTCAATATGTTCTGTGCCAATGAAAACCGGTCAGTAGGGAAAGTTCCCAGACCCATTTCACAACAGAGGGACTGTTTAGGGAGGTGGATATGGGTATGGCTGGCTTTAGAGGCCGGGCCAGTCGCCGCTCTGCAGACCTTATTGCCACGACTCAGAAACCTGTGTAAGCCACCGTCTCAGGCTGACCTGGCGTCTCCCTCCTCCAGCAGTGGAAACACATTAGGGACTCGTCGCTGGCTGTGGACCCCAAAGACGACGTTGGATTGCTTTTGTTTTTAAATCACACACTGGGAAAGCAATTTTACACCTCCTCGGGATCGTCGTGAGTGCACAGCTGGAGAGTGGAGGCGGAATAAGAAGGGGGTCTCCAGTTTGTTTTCGTACTGCAATCTGTGTGAAAGTAGTTTAAGTTAAAAGTCCAGTGTTTAGAACAGTGGTTCTCAAACTTTTAATGCTGCGTACCACCTGAGAAACTATTCAGCTCTCTGAGTACCACTAAAATATAGCTATATATGCCTTCTCAATTAGCTTTAAACACACAGGAGAGATGTTTATTCCTTATTGTGGTTATTAATTGTTATCTGAATTTTGTTTGAAACATTGTATTTATAATGCATTGTATGATTTAAAAAAAAATAAAGTGAAAATGTGGAAAAAATGTGGAAAGTCCAGACGTTCCCCGCGTAACACCGGAGACTGCTCGTACCACAGTTTGTGCAACACTGGTTTAGAATATAGTCACATAAAACGCTGATTGCATTGTTACACGTATGTAGGAAAGCTGAGTATGTGAAAAACCTCAAAGGTTTGCTCAAGAGTCAATGTTTTGTCTTTTCTCATCTACAGTAGTATCATGTAAATTAATAAGGGGGACTGGCAGGATATTTGGATTCAAACTTCTCATTCCAGGGAAAATAGAATTCTTTACAAGTTATGAAAGTTATGCTGCATTTCTCCCAATAGTTCATCCTAATTGTCAAACTCTGAAACTTGAAAGTTCGTTCAGAGTTTGACAAAAGAAATACACGTCAGACCTTTCAGTTTGAATGCAGTAGTGGTGGTTTGCATCCTCAATCCTTGCAAAGGTCAAACCTAACTTTTGAATTCAGTGAGAGGTACTCCCCACAGACACACACACACTCCTCTTATCAGATTCGGTATGCAGAGGTATCGCCAACAGTGGAAAGCATCCTCCCTCCTCAGAGATCAAACAAGATGCTCCCATCCCTCTGTTCTTGCCTTCTTCCTCTAAACTGCTTTATCTCCTCCCTCAAACAACCGAGCGGGTCGACGGGCTGCGTTTGTTGACAAATGCTTCACTTGTTACAGATAACAAAAATGGCCGGTAGGCCTGATGTACACGTGCATGAAAAGCAGGGTCCGTTTTTAAGTTGCTCAAAGTTCGTTATTTCTCAGCGCCGTCTCCACCTTCAACCCTGGCATTTGTCAAGCATCAATACTGTTGTGTGTCACAGCGCTGTGAATTAAATATCAAGAGGTCTGAACTACTTGACAGACAAAATAACCAATTCAAAGACTGGTCTTTGAGTATCTTCAATGAGTTTTATCATTATTATTGACATTTACAAGGTGTTATTACCTCCGCCAAGGAGGTTATGTTTTTGCTGGCATTTATCTGTCTGTTTGTCTGTCTGTGTTCAAGGTAACTCAAAAAGTTATGGATGGATTTTGATGAAATTTTCAGGAGTTGTCAGAAATGTAAAAATGAAGAACTGATTTCATTTTGGGTGTGATACAGAAGAAATCCTGGATTCTGGATCACTTTCAAATTTTCAATAACATTGCGGTCAATGGGGCCAAAATTTTTGTTTCTCAATATCTCCATTAATTATTGCCCAAAACATATGAAATTTGACTCAGGGACAATGGGAGCCTCTATCAAATTTCAAAGGCTGATCTGGAACTGATCCAGAAGGCGGATTTTATTGCAATCTGTAAATCGCTATATGGGGAAATTGTTGCACTTGGCAGAGGTCTGTGCTCTCCGAGTGCTTTTCTAGTTTTTGATGAACTGCTAAGAGTGTTTTTTTTTTTTTCCTCTGGAGTCTCTGCATAACTGAAAATTACAGAAATGTGTCTGGCCTGATCAAATTTAATGCCCAAATGATTTTTCTCAAATGAAATTTTTACACATTTTTTTCAGCTCTCTTGTGTTTCATGTTGATTTTGGTTGATGCCGACCTGAGTCTGACTGCAGGATTGTCACCAGGATTCAAATTCTGGGATTGAGACGTTAATCAGATCTTTTATTGTGCGTAAAGAAAATCTCTTGGTGTCCTTCACATTGTGTTAAGACATTTTCCTTTGCCTCTTGGCCGTCAGGCTATACTGCTGAATGCCATTGCAGAAAAGATGGCCACGCCATTGTGTGGCGTTCATTGTTGCATGAGACAAAAGAGCGCGGTGACAATAATGGAATTGCCACAGTAAAATATTGTCAAGTGTGATTGTTGCTGAAATCCAGGCAGAGCAGTAAAAATGCTGCAGGGCAGACTGACCTTCATTCGAAGCCTGGCCGGGGTAAGTTGGTTTAATGGAGTAATTAGCATTGATGTGTGGTAGTAAAGGATTAAAATGTGTTTCATCCGTCAGATTTGACAGGAAAACGTCCCGATTTCGCCACATATTGAATTGTTTTGGTACAAAGAAATCTGGTTGGATAATGCCCACAAAAAGTTTAAAACTGATTTTTTTTTCTTCTCTTATTGCAGGACTTCCTGTCTTGACTCACTCAAACTTTTACATGTTTGCTGGCCATCTTACGTGCCACCAACAGTTTCATCTGGATCTCATGGTTTTTCTTTCACTGTCTTACTCTCTGTTTATTTTGTTTCTATCTTCAAATCCAGGATGACAGTGCTCAGCCCCTGTAAGACTTTTTCTTTTTTTAAACCGAAGGCTTAAGCGTAGTTTTCCCCAAATGACAAAACTAGCGCTAGTGGTGCCAGTGGCTGTGTAAACTGCGGTGGGAATGAAGATCAGTAAAGATCCCACATCGAGTATTTTGTCCCACAGTTTCTGGGGGAAGTACTGGGCTCATCTCATACAAGCTAACCATCTTCAGAACATTCTGGTACTTAATTGGTAGTGTGGGTTTTTTTGTGTTATATTTTTTTTTTCAAAGTTTTCATATCGTCCAAAAGCCCCAAATGCAGTGTTGTGCAAGTTCACTTTCTACACAAACTGGATCAGTTCATAGTTCATATTCAAAATTTGAGAAAAGAATTCACCATTTCAAAAAATGAACTAAATAGTTCATTTTTAGTTTTTTTTTAAATTCTTTTTTAATGTTGCTGCGAGCAATTATTTGTCAACACCACCACACCACCACAAACAGCAATTATTTTATCCATTTTATCAGTCGAAAACTATGGCCCCTATCGTACACTTCCTGCTAGCCGCTACCCACTAGCTACTACTCGCAAATTGCGGGTTTAAGAACCTCCGCTAATGCAATCTTCCACTCCCTAAAGACGCTACCCATTATGCCGACTCCCTTACTCATATTGTAGGTGTGGCAATTGGCGTGTTTGCCCTTTCCGCAAACTTGGTATCTTGTGATCGTGGGTGGTCAGACCACCCGCTGCCTGCATGTCGGCGCATACAAGAGCACATCCAAATGGCATCAATGTGCGTCCACCTGGTCACATGTGGACGTGCACAAACGGCTCTACCTCTCAAATTAACTCTTGTATAAAAAGCGTGATTTGGCCTCAGTTGAACTTTGAAAGAATATTGTAAATGAACTTGTTCACACCCGACGGTCGTCAAGGGGAGAGCACGTTCGGTTCACGTTTGCACAAAATATGAACTAGTTCATGAACTTTCGTTCAATGAACGTGTTCAGGTACAACACTGCCCAAATGCAGCAACAACAACCAGTTTTGACTGGTGCTGCCACCTAGTGGATCAAATTTCCACGGTGCTCAGGTAGCCACTATCATAGATGCATTGAAATTTGGGTATTTATTCACATACTAATAAAACCATACAACATATATTGTATTTATCATGAATGCCAAAGTGCTCTTTAGCAAATTTAGGTTGATGTTTTTTTTTTCCTCCACACATCAGTAGACACTTCTTATCTTCTATTAATCAATGCATGTCATGTCATCTGCTTAAGCACTCATGTTCATCTGTTACTGTAACTTTATGGCAAAACGATGCAGAAAATCAATTAAATCTGAGGGTTTCACATCATTTTTCTTGCTTTTGTACGATAAATTGAAAGCAACGACTCGCCCTCACCTTTTCCTCAGACATATTTATTCGTTCTGTTTCAAAAAACCTCTTAACTTCTTTCTTTTGCTCCAGACGGCTTCAGTTCGCTTGCACATAAACCACACCTGTCATTGTTGTTAGGTTATCCCACTGCAGTTACTCGTGCTGTCATTTTCTCTGACATGGTCAGCCTCTCCTGGCATTTCCAGAACTTGAAAAGGTATTTCCTATGAACATTGTCCAAGCCGCAGTTACTGTGTGTGACCTGTAAAATATTCTGTAACTGGTAAAACAGAGAGGCCATTGTGATTTGACAACTGCAAGTAGGCCGTGGTGGGTTTCAGCAGTCGCGCTGTCACTGGGGGATTTTATTTCCCCCATTTATTCACAGCAAACTGAAAAAGGAATGAAGTCAATTTAATGGCATGCCATATTCAGACGTGCAGGCAAAATGCTCATGAACGTATTCTCCTTGCGGTGCAGTACTGATGAAACAAGGCCAGCCATGACCGTGGTGGGTGGGTGGGTGGCAGTTATGTCCGTTTTGACGTATGATGCCATTAAGAACAAAAGCTCCATTCTGTCGAGAGAGACATGACAACAGTATCACCTCAGATCTGACTGGAACACACATCTTTTCAGTGTCATCTCTGACCTCTATATCTTTTAGCCCAAGATAGATGGATTTTCACAGCTGTCTTCCAGCTCTTATAGTCAATTGATTCATTTGCAATAAGTCCCAGAGTCAGCCAGGTCTCTGATTATTTATTTTCCTCTCCGAAACACTCTCCCTCCCTCCTCTCATCTGTCTTATTAAAAGGTAATGGCAAACAAAATCCCCAGTCCCTCTCTATCTGATGGTGCGGAGAAAAACAATTTTAAGGGATTTGTGATGGTTTATAACCCGTGGTTCCAAGAGAAGAAAACACTCTGGCTTCTTTGATGAGATAGACCTCAAAATAGATCACTACCGGCACACTGACACTGGTGGTGATTGACAGATCTCAAATCTTCCCAGTGACTCTCAAACAAAGCCAGTGTTGACTTCCTGAGCAGACAGTCTAGACTTAATGCCCCGCTGAGACGAAGATAAAGTTGAAATGCACTGTAGGGTTATTGATATATAATTCAGCAGCCATCGTTTTTGCGGATTAACTTTTGTTCACCATTTACGTTTACTTTCACAATCCCTGTCACAGTTTTCTGCCGAGTACATTTTGGCTTTTTCTTTTTGTTTCTGTGGAACGGCACCGGGCTGGCACATGAGGAGAAATTGTTACGGAGGTGGCTTTTCCAGACGCTGCATGTGCAGCTGGAGGGGACGTCTGTAGCTTCCCACTTTGTTTGTGCAGCGCCCTGGCAATTCTGAACTGACGGATGAGGAAAACCCATCTCCCTAATATCCACATCCATCGGTTCCGGAGCTCACTGGAGGATGGAATAACTTAATTGAAATCTTTAATTTTGCAGACAGAAGAAGGTGGATTGACTTGAAAGGCTGATATTTATATAAACTCTGGAGAGATTAAGGGAATTTGATCATTAAGCTTTACAGTCAGGCAAGGTTGTAGAGAGAATACAAAGTAAATAAGCCAAATTGTTCCAGGGAAGCTATTTACTTGTTGACAGCGACTGAATTCTTGAATAAAAAAGGAGCGAGTCTGGCTGCAAATGTTTTCATGCCTTTCAAAGTACAACCCAAATTAAAAGAAAAATAAAGTGCGGGTTGAAAAATCTCCCTCTTTACTTTCAGTGCTGCAAATTTTCACAGCAGAACCAGCAGTTGCGAGATATTTGACCAAAAACCCCAAATGACAGCACCATAATCCTAAAGGATTGTGGGGATTTCCTGTGTTGAAGCATAAAGGCCATCTAATCTTTACCAAGTTGGAAAGTAGACAGTCGGGATACGTTTCGGAAGACCCGTCACCTTCAACAGATTGAAGTAGCTTTTTAAAATAGATGGACTAATGCAAAAGATAATAAGATATTCCACTTGGCTAAACCGTGATCCACAAGAAGCATCAAAGGATTGCCAATAAGGTCATCTTGATCATTTGCTGCGATCGTTTTTCAGTGGGTAAAGGCTCATTTATGCTCCCGCGCCAAATCTACGCCGTAGGTGTTGCGTCGACACGGACCATGAGAAACGTGAGTTGCTGATTTCTTATTCTACATCTTTGAATTTCCCGTCCCTGCTTCTTCTTTTTTGTCTTCAAGTCTGGGGAGAACAATAGTTTGATGCAGTGTCTGGAAAAATGAGTCATGCTCAACATCTACCAGCGCAAACTCAGGTGAGTTTTTTTTTAAATTTTTTCCTGGGAATGTGCTGGCTGAAGCTGGCAGCTTGTCTCTACAGCTCGTCCATTTTTTGCACTATTTCTGGTGTTTTTGTCAGTTGTTTTATCAACTACTGATGGATATTACTGCGGAGAGAAGAGTTTATTCAAGAGAAGAGCTTCTTTCATTGAAACGGAGCAAATCTGGAGTATATTCATCCTGTTCCAGCTGAGATTAAGAGGAGTTTTTGTGGTTGTTGTGCTGGTGCAAAGGTGAAGGCCAGGAAATGGAGATACAAGCCCTTTCTGCCATCAGCCATCATGGGAAATGTCAACTCCCTGACTAAGAAGAGAGACGAACTGGAAGATACTAAGTGAAGAGTCAGAAAGTGGACCATGAGTCCAGCGTTATGTGTTTTACTGGAAACTTGCTTGAATCAAGACATTCTCAGACTCCATCTTGGATCTCCCTGGATTCACCCTCATATTCTCAGACAGAGGTGCTAAAGCTAGTGGCAAAAGAAAGGAGGGGGGCTGGCTTTATTAGTGAACCAGAGATGGAGGAATCCTGCACATGTAACTGTCAAGGAGCATATGTGTTATCCAGATATTGAATTTTCTGCGACCAGACTATCTACCAAGAGAATTCAGTCATTTAATAACAACACTTGTTTACACTCCACCAAGTGCAACGGCTGAAGTTCAATGTGACATACTACATTAATGTGTTGCTAGGATACAGACCAAACACCCAGATGCACTTATAATGATGTCAGGTGACTTTAATCATGTCACTGTATCTTCCCACCTGACTGGATTTACAGTTTGTTAACTGTTCTACCAGAGAAAATAAAACCCTTGATCTGCTGTGCGCCAATGTCAAAGTTGCTTACAGAGCTATATATATATATATATATATATATATATATATATATATATATATATATATATATATATATATATATATATATATATATACATACAGTCATGGAGAAAATTATTAGACCACCATTTTTTTTCACTTTCTTGTTCATTTTAATACCTGGTACGACTAAACGTCATCATGTGACTAAAACAGACAGAAAATAAAACACTGAATGCATAAAAGCAGTGTTTTTGGCAGTACAACGCCATAGCTATTGATGTAAAAACTTAAGTGATTTAGGTTATAATCAAGAAAACCATGGAAAATGGTAAGATATCAGCTCTTAAATAAAACTTTTATGAGCAATCTTTGTGGTTATCATTATGTTTGTCCAAACAAATGTACCTTTAGTTGTACCAGGCATTAAAATGAACAAGAAAACTGAAGAAAACAAGGGTGGTCTAATAATTTTTTTTCCATGAGTGTATATATATATATATATATATATATATATATATATATATATATATATATATATAGATAGATAGATAGATAGATAGATAGATAGATAGATAGATAGATAGATAGATAGATACAATAAAGTACGTCTAATCTAATCTAGATACTTTATTTGCTCCGTTGCTGTGTCTGAGCTACACATAGGAAGTAAACAAATGGAGGGTCAGCATCGCCACCTGCAGCGTGGCAGAAACCAACCCGCACTGTCGGTAGCAAACACAAATATGCAGGGCATCCTCACACAGCACTCATCTCAACGTGATCCAGGCTGTACAAAGTGATTTACAGGTGTGTTTCAAACCCTCCTCCAGTGCCTTCTCACATAAACGCGGCTCAGAGCAGGTAGAGACGCTTTTCTCTTTATGTCACAGTCTGTCTTTAAATTCATACTGTACAGCTCAGGAAACGCAGCATCAAAATCAGCTTCCCGTTCATTATCTCCTCGTCCGTCAGCTTCCTCTGCAATCGGAGTGCTGTGCTCAGATTGCAAACCGTTTGATTTCGGTGCAAGGCGCAGGAGCTGCACGCGTGTTCTTGTGCCGCACGTAGAAACGAACGAGCTTCAGAGCGCTGCGCCCATGGCGTCCCGCCTGAAAGACCCTTTAGAAAGCATATCCCTCAGCCAGTTGAATTTCCTCGACCCACAATTCAGTTCGCCAATGCTTGATGTCAATACATTCAAAAACCAATGGGCAGTACGACACGTACACATAAGTGAAGGATTACCATCAGGCTTACACTACTCTGGAGCAGGATACTGCAACACACCCTTTTTATTCCAATGATATTCTTGCAAAACTTAGCTTTCTTTTCTCATCAGCCCCACTGATAAGTGGTTTTACTATGCTACGCTACTATTTAGTCCAAGTACCTTGCAGCGAAGTAGCATGTTTCCCTTCTTGTTTGCTGCGGTGATGGACAGGCTGACACATGAGGTTAGACAAGAATCTCCAGGGACTATGATGTTTGCAGATGACACTGTGATCTGTAGTGAGAGCAGAGAGCAGGTGGAGGAAAAACCTAGAGAGGTGGAGGTTTGCTCCGGAAAGGAGAGGAATGAAGGTTTGTCGCAGTAAGAGACTCAAGTGGAACGGTGAGGCTACAGGGAGCAGAGATGAAGAAGGCGGAACATTTTAAGCACTTGGGGTCAACAGTTCAGAGCAACGGAGAGTTTGGAAAAGAGGTGAAGAAGTGTGTACAAGCAGGCTGGAACAGGGTGGAGAGAAGAATTGAAAGAATGAAAGGAAGGGTGTAGGAGAGATTGGTGAAGTATGATTGAGGGACCGTGACTGAGTTGAAGGAACTAATTTTCAGCAATAAACAGTACTGTGTTCTATTGTTTATCGTCTTGATTAGGTTTCACCAAACTTTAAATGATCTCTAATCACTATCATTCAAAGAGGTTTTTTTTTTTACACTACATCTCTTTGTTAAAGAGTGTGTTCCACTTTCAGCAGTCTCTTTAGTTGTTTAGTTGGCTTGATACAGACCAATAGATAGTATTCACTGACGTCACACTAGGGATGGAACAGGTTAACCGGTATTAAAGTAAAGCGTGGTGAAATGTTACGTGATAATGATTACCGTTTATGTTTGACTTCATCTCATTATCGTGTCGATTACCAGGAATGTGTAATATCAGCCTCATTCAAATTCTTCGAGCGACTCATGACTGTGTCTCGCGTGAATATGTAGCTTGTAACATCGGCATTGTAACGTAAGCATGGCGGAAAGTGGTGATAGCACGGAGGACATTTACCAACACACTAAAAGGATGAAATCTGAGGTCTGGGCATATTTAGGTTATTTTAATAATGCAGAGGGACAACTGGTGGAGGACAGTTATTCTGTCTGCAGAGCACTTGTTTACATTTTATTGTTATTTGTACAATTAACTATTTCTTTATTTGCACATTTATACTGATTTAAGGTTCAGCTTGAAGTCCAAAGTTTAGTTCATTTATAGTTGCACTAGAATTTTTGTTCCTAATAATTGTTTGCATATTTTGACCTACTATGGCTGTTAAAGTCTTCAGTTAAACTTGCACCATACAAATAAGCTAATTAATAAGCTAATTTATTTTGTTCATTTAAAATAAAATCTCTTTCTGTGCCAGTTGTTTGCTCTTTTAATGTGAAAGTTTCATTTTGATAAAATTTTGGCTTCTAATGTTTTAGTATGACAAAAAAAAGATTTTATGTGTTTTTTGGACATTTGTACAGCAATTTAGAATATCGCGATAATATCATAAAGCATGATAATTTGGTCACTATAATTGAGATATCAAATTTTCCATATCGTTTTATCCCCACGTCACACATTCAGGTACTTTGACCCAATGTCGTCATTTGTGTGTCAAGCTTGCCAAGTTGCTAATATTAGTCCCAGAAATAGATAAATATCACCAGAGAACGACACCCAAACTGAGTGGAAGTGCGTGGAAAAGCTTGATGTCCACTCTTGATCTCTTTATGCAAGAAAATAAGCAGCAACGTTGGAATCGACCAGTACATGGGGCCTACAATCTACAGTTATATTTTTCATGATAAAAGTGCCTAAAGTTTGGAGAAGCTGAAGACCTACAAGCCTTCAATCGGCTTGTGTGCGGCTGGGTGAAGATTGCGGCTACATTTGATCAGCACGACGTGTCTAAAGTTTGTTGAAAATAATTTCATGACTGAGCATGTCGATTGTTTCTAAATTCCCCCCAGAATGTTTCCTACAATACATTTAGCCTGAACCTAAACAATGAAGTCTCGAGTCACTATCCTCCATTAAATCAGGACATCTGCATCAGTTAGGATTCAATAACTTGTTGCCATCAGCTACACATTCATCTCTGCGGTACTTAGCGGTGGTAGGCTTTAACCAGTTTGCTTAGTGAAACACCGTACCGTACCGTACCGTCTTCTTCCGCTTATCCGAGGTCGGGTCGCGGGGGCATCAGCCGGAGTAAGGAAGCCCAGACCCCCCTCTCCCCGGCCACTTCCTCCAGCTCCTCTGGGGGGATCCCAAGGCGTTCCCAGGCCAGCCGAGAGACATAGTCCCTCCAGCGTGTCCTGGGTCTTCCCCGGGGTCTCCTCCCAGTGGGCCGTGCCCGGAACACCTCACCAGGGAGGCGCCCAGGAGGCATCCTAACCAGATGCCCGAGCCACCTCATCTGGCTCCTCTCGATGCGGAGGAGCAGCGGTTCTACTCTGAGCCCCTCCCGGATGACCGAGCTTCTCACCCTATCTCTAAGGGAGAGCCCGGCCACCCTGCGAAGGAAGCTCATTTCAGCCGCTTGTATCCGCGATCTTGTTCTTTCGGTCACTACCCAAAGCTCATGACCATAGGTGAGGGTGGGAACGTAGATCGACCGGTAAATCGAGAGCTTCGCCTTCCGACTCAGCTCCTTCTTCACCACAACAGACCGGCGCAGCACCCGCATCACTGCAGATGCCGCACCGATCCGTCTGTCGATCTCCCGCTCCATCCTTCCTCACTCGTGAACAAGATCCCGAGATACTTAAACTCCTCCACTTGGGGACGGACCTCATCCCCGACCCGGAGAGGGCACTCCACCCTTTTCCGGCTGAGGACCATGGTCTCGGATTTGGAGGCGCTGATTCTCATCCCAGCCGCTTCACAACCGGCTGCGAATCGCTCCAGCGAGAGCTGTAGATCACGGCTCGATGAAGCCAACAGAACCACATCATCTGCAAATAGCAGAGACCCAATCCTGAGGCCACCGAACCGGATCCCCTCGACACCTCGACTGCGCCTAGAAATTCTGTCCATAAAAGTAATGAACAGAATCGGTGACAAAGGGCAGCCTTGGCGGAGTCCAACCCTCACTGGAAACGAATCCGACTTACTGCCGGCAATGCGGACCAAACTCTGGCACCGGTCGTACAGGGACCGGACAGCCCGTATAAGGGAGTCCGGCACCCCATACTCCCGAAGCACCCCCCACAGGAATCCCCGGGGAACACGGTCGAACGCCTTCTCCAAGTCCACAAAAAACACATGTAGACTGGTTGGGCGAACTCCCATGCCCCCCTCCAAGACCCTGAAGAGGGTGTAGAGCTGGTCCACCCGTTCCACGGCCGGGACGAAAACCACACTGCTCCTCCTCAATCCGAGATTCGACTATCCGACGGACCCTCCTCTCCAGGACCCCCGAATAGACCTTCCCAGGGAGGCTGAGGAGTGTGATCCCCCCCTGTAGTTGGAACACACCCTCCGGTCCCCCTTTTTAAAGAGGGGACCACCACCCCAGTCTGCCAATCCAGGGGTACTGTCCCCGACGTCCACGCGATGCTGCAGAGGCGTGTCAACCAAGACAGCCCCTCCGCATCCAGAGCCTTGAGGAACTCCGGGCGGATCTCATCCACACCCGGGGCCCTGCCACCGAGGAGCTTTTTAACCACCTCGGCAACCTCAGCCCCAGAGATAGGAGAGTCCACCCCTGAGTCCCCAGACTCTGCTTCCTCATTGGAAGACGTGTCGGCGGGATTGAGGAGGTCTTCGAAGTATTCCCTCCACCGATCCACAACGTCCCGAGTCGAGGTCAACAGCTCCCCATCCCCACTGTATACAGTGTTGATGGAGCACTGCTTCCCCCTCCTGAGACGCCGGATGGTGGACCAGAATCTCTTCGAAGCCGTTCGGAAGTCGTTCTCCATGGCCTCTCCAAACTCCTCCCATGTCCGAGTTTTTGCCTCAGCAACCGCCAAAGCCGCGTCCCGCTTAGCCTGCCGATACCTGTCAGCTGCCTCCAGAGTCCCACATGCCAAAAAGGCCTTATAGGACTCCTTCTTCAGCTTGACGGCATCCTTCACTGCTGGTGTCCACCAACGAGTTCTGGGATTGCCGCCACGACGACAGGCACCAACGACCTTACGGCCACAGCTCCGGTCGGCCCGCCTCAACAATGGAGGCCCGGAACATAGCCCACTCTGGACTCAATGTCCCCTGCCTCCCTCGGAACATGATCGAAGTTCCGCCGGAGGTGTGAGTTAAAGCTCCTTCTGACAGGAGACTCTGCCAGACGTTCCCAGCAGACCCTCACAACACGTTTGGGCCTGCCAGGTCTGACCGGCATCCTCCCCCACCATCTGAGCCAACCCACCACCAGGTGGTGATCAGTTGACAGCTCCGCCCCTCTCTTCGCCCGAGTGTCCAAGACATGCGGCCGCAAGTCCGACGATACGATTATGAAGTCGATCATCGAACTGCGGCCTAGAGTGTCCTGGTGCCAAGTGCACATGTGGACACTCTTATGCCTGAACATGGTGTTCGTTATGGACAGTCCATGACGAGCACAGAAGTCCAACAACAAAACACCACTCTGGTTCAGATCGGGGGGGCCCTGCCTCCCAACCACACCCCTCCAGGTCTCACTGTCGTTGCCCACGTGAGCATTGAAGTCCCCCAGCAGAACGAGGGAGTCCCCAGATGGAACATTCTCCAATACTCCATCCAAGGACTCCAAAAAGGGTGGGTACTCTGAACTGCTATTTGGTGCATAAGCACAAACAACAGTCAGGACCCGTCCCCCCACCCGGAGGCGGAGAGAGGCTACCCTCTCGTCCACCGGAGTAAAACCCCAATGTACAGGCGCCAAGTCGGGGGGCAATAAGTATGCCCACCCCAGCTCGGCGCCTCTCACCCGGAGCAACTCCAGAGTGGAAAAGCGTCCAACCCCTCTCAAGGATACTGGTTCCAGAGCCCAAGCCGTGTGTTGAGGTGAGTCCAACTATATCTAGCTGGAACCGCTCGACCTCACACACCAGCTCAGGCTCCTTCCCCACCAGAGAGGTGACATTCCACGTCCCTAGAGCTAGCTTCTGCAGCCGGGGATCGGACCGCCAGGGTCCCCGCATCCGGCCACCGCCCAGCTCACTGCGCACCCGACCTCTATGGCCCCTCCTGCAGGTGGTGAGTCCACTGGAGTGGGGGCCCATGTTTCCCTTTCGGGCTGAGCCCGACCGGGCCCCATGGGCAAAGGCCCGGCCACCAGGCGCTCGTCTCCGAGCCCCACCTCCAGGCCTGGCTCCAGAGGGGGGCCCCGGTGACCCGCGTCCGGGCAAGGGAAATCTTGGGCCTCGGTTCTTCTCCATCATAAAGGTCTTTATGAGCCACACTTTGTCTGGTCCCTCACCTAGAGACCTGTTTGCCATGGGTGACCCTTCCAGGGGCATAAAGCCCCCGACAACATAGCTCCTAGGATCACTGGGACACGCAAACCCCTCCACCACGATAAGGTGGTGACTCATGGAGGAGCTTAGTGAAACAGCACGCTATAAATATTTCCTCATACGCAGTGCTGTTTTTACCCTTGTACAGCCACACACTGACGGCCATGTCAGGGCCACTGGGGCTGCAAAAAGATTCCCTGGCTGCAGATCTTGATGCCAATTTATTACTTCCATCTCCTTTTTTTTTGACTTGCTCATGTCATCTTTTTAGAAGACACTCTTATGACCATGTGGTAAGAACATGACCACCATATAACCTGATCAACTGCGACTCTATGTCTTCACACAATTTCATTTCAAAGCGTCCAGTACTTGTTGAAGTCATTTAATTCAGATCAAAAAAGGTGGACTGCTGACCAGACTGATATTTACCACCTGCAGAGCCCCTTCAAGAATATCTGGTACTACATCATGCAGAATAAACAATTAAGTAAATGTTTGAACAACCGACATCACTAATGATGAATTTTCACCAAATATTCAAGTTGTTCTCACATTATATTCTTCTGTGATACGACACTGCTGCTTCTGTTAATTCACTAATACCGGAGCAATACATGCAGATAGACTGTTTCTACAAAGACGTATTTTAAATTGCAAATGATCGCTCGCGGCAACGTAGCAAGACTGTTGATGTTGCTGGAAAAAAAAAAATTTATTAAAAAAAAAAACATCAATGAAACATTTGTAAACTGTTCTGAGAAGAGAGGTGAACCAGCCTGAGATATTTTCTGCAACATTTGTAGTTGGGCATGAAACCAACTAGTCCTGCCATCTTCGTTCCTTTCATCTTCTCTGTAAAGACTTGGTCTGTTTCCTCTGTATTTCACTTTGATTTCCAAAGGCAGTAGCCACGGACGCAGAGGAAACTGCCTTTGGATGCCATTGGATGGATGTGCAACCAGTCAGAGAAGTGAGCCACGTGACATGCTGAGACTGGTGTCAACAAAAGACACCCAAAATGGTGTAATGGTGTAATGATGTAATGAACAATTCTGCAGCCGTCGTGGCTGCTTGGAGTAGTGACTTTTGGACACTCCTGTATGACTCGCCCCTGACCTGTCACAGTCTGTCTGGTACGTTCTATACTGGGAAACGGGTGTTAATGAGAGGGCTGTCAGACCCATTTCAATGGAGAGAATGAATTGGTATGGCAGGCCAGGCTAGAATCCATCCCAGTCTCAAGTAAGCGGCTGTAATCTTATACTTTAAGATTTTCTGATAGCTACTTCAATCATATTTAGAGTGATGGGATGGCTGACGTCTTTTCTGTCATCGTGGAAAGAGGCGGAGTACAGAGAAATGTCATAGAAATTAATCATTAATCACAGTGAACTTCTATCACAGTTGTTGTTAACTAAAATTTCACAATCACGATAGCCCTACCTCAGTGTTTATTCACAAGTACGTAGCATCAGAAACCTTTTATCAGTAAAAAGTGACCAGTTGTCATATTTTTTGGCTAATTTGTTCACATTCCTTAATCTGTTCTGTATTTAACACCACATTCATGGGGAAATGTGGAGTATCTGACGTGCATAGCAACCTCTGACGCTGAATGTGGATAAAGACAGGTTGTTTGGTCTTGTCCACAGCGTTCGTTTTGTCGCTCCTCCGTCCTTTTAATTCCAGTCTAGCCTTGGGGAAGATTCTGCCCTGGGCGTGTTTGGCTGACTTAACCGTCCCTGACTGGTTCACACGGATGGCAATTAACCCTCCTTCTCGAGGGACAGAGGAAAACAAAAAAAAAAAACTCACACTGAAACCCCGTCTGCACAGACTACTGGAACACATTCATCACTTTTGCCCTCTGAGTCTCCTGGACATGGCAGCATCATCCAGTAAAGCATTGTGTCAAGTTCATCCAACCGGGTTATTAGGAAGCAGTGTTTACCAGCAGAATATATCTATTAGACTTGAGGTTACATAAACACTGAAATGTCTCATAGACCAATTGAACTTGGTGCTGTGTTCTGAGTCAGGACTTATCTGTCACATGGTCTACTGTACATGGGACTGCTCTTCAAACTGTGCCTGGTTTTCGCTTTTGTCACCAGCGTCTATCGTTAGTGCACATTTCTCCAAGCTGTTAAACCTTAAAACATGGAGCAGATAAAGAGAGCGTCACAGAAGCATAATGAAAAACTCAACTGGGTTGGAAAATATATCTTACTTGGTCGCATTTTTTCATTTTCTTCTTTGAAAGGACGTAAAATTTCGTCCACAGGGGGCGCTACAACTCACATGTCAACATCCGAAGAACCAATTGAGGTTAAAATCTAAATGTGTTATACGTATGTATCAAGGCTTCAATGGGGGAAAGACAAGTTTAGCAGAAATGGTCTCCACTGGGTGGCAGCACCGGTCGAACCTAACCCTAACTGGTCGTTACCGATCACGTAAAAAATCCGGTTTTGAAGTGACTGTTCGAACCCACAGCGACTGAGGCACCGATTAATCATGAATTTGAGGACAGACCAGGGTAGATTAAACCTCACATGAAATTCCAGGCTATATTCCCATCAGTACGTTCCCTTCAAAACGGATCAATGCTGACTGTGAGACGAGTGGTGGTCCTACTTTTCTGGAATAACTACAAGACATAGCAGAGAAAAAAAACATGTCTGCAAAACCCAAGATGATTGTGAGTTCTGCCCCATTATACGTCAAACTCGGCATCCATATACTTGGCTCCAGTTGGAGGCATAATGCACATGAAGTGATTTCTGGCTGAAGTCCGTGGATTGCTGCAGAGCTGCTTGGACCCTGACGATCTCCCCTTGTAACCTTATTCATTATGGTTGTTTTGTTTTGTTTTTCCATTGATTCAACTGACTTTTCTTATAAAACACCAGGAGACTGGTGAGTTTAACGTGGGCATGCCCAGCTCCGTGAGCTGCAGGCCAGTCTGTAGTTAACCAGCCCATAATCACTGCTGTAGTCCCAGTTACCTCAGGATCACAGCTTTCATATTTCCCAAAGTGCCTGGCTTTGTTGAATGCCAAAGGGAAAGATTATCACTGAAACAAAACAACAGAATTTGTGAAAAACCAAAGGAGAAGATCAATACCAAAACAAGAGTGAAGAAAAACCAAACCCATAGATCACAACAGGAACCAGACCAACGGTACCTTTTGCATCCTTGGTAAAATACAAATTTAAATAAATGAGTAGAAATGATACACAGTTTTGCATGCTGCTCTTGTCGTACCTGATAAAAGTCCAGTTGCGGTTGCGTGTGCCTGGTTTGTACAGCTGTATCTAAGGTTATTTAACATGCAAGTAGAACGCGTGGAAATAAAACCTGAGTAGGAATTATAAAATTACCTGCAGTCTGCAAGCTGTACGAAGCTTTGGGTTTTCTTTATCAGCCTGGCTGCCAGCAGCTGGATTTACTCCTCTCCCTCGGAGGCTTGCTGCCTCAGGCAAATTAGGTCCTCAGAACAATGTTATGGAATACAATGGACACAATGCATCCATCACTGTAGGCACCGTCTCCAAAACCAGAATGCAATGCTGCTAGCCGCGGTAAGAGATACGCGTTGCTGAGGCCAGCGCCCTGTCTAGCAAGGACCTGACAGGAAGCTTCATCTTTGATCATGCTATGTGACAGTATCAGAAATAATTGCCCTTACCTGGAGCTAACTGGGACACTCGAAAAGATGTTGCTTTTTTGTCCCAATCAATTCTATAAACTCTCAAGTGGCCAACAACTGGGACAAAAAAATGTCCTTGGGCTCT
Source organism: Hirundichthys speculiger (assembly GCA_018398805.1). NCBI lineage: Eukaryota > Metazoa > Chordata > Actinopteri > Beloniformes > Exocoetidae > Hirundichthys > Hirundichthys speculiger. The sequence continues at coordinate 52,743 of JAGFBZ010000499.1, read as the reverse complement.
TTTAAGTGTGCTATTGGAAATTTACAAGGGAGACCGACACTGTGGATAATTTATTGTGTACAGTAAAGGAAAAAAGGGCAGTTAATGCTAAGGACGATATAATAAGCCATTTATCAAAGGTACACCTGACTGCTCTGCCAGACTTTCCATTAGCGTTAGCCTGGAGCTCAGTCCTGACAAGGCTTTTGTTGGATATTAAGCTTTAAACTTGTTTAGCCTGCTGGGGGTCATAATTACTGTGGCACCATCTCCATAGGAGGTCAGTGGAAAGTAACTGAAGGTTAAACATGTTTCCACATGGCTGTGCATCGACTAAAAATTAGAGATCAAGACTTTATCCTCAATTATTTACATATTTGGGTTATTAAGTTCTTCACATTTAACATTCATAAATCTGAATCACCTCCTGGCTGAGGGAAAGAGATAAAAGGTGTCCATTCAATTGGAAATATTAGTGTTTTTTTCTGTGTCTGTGTCTTACAGTTTGAAATGCGTGTTGGATTTAAACAGTTTCACCCACGAAAAAGGACGTCCGCATAATGTGATGTCACACGTCCAGACTGAACCACCCAGCGAGCACATCTCCAATATCATCAGACACGACGACCACGTTGTTCCAAGTGTTTTGCATTCAAAATGTTCCATATCAAGGAACTTACTACCACTGATATCAAATCCACGCGCTGAGAAATGAAGGCTTCTGCTGTCTGAAAGCATGCACTTCCAGCAGGGGATTATAAATTTCACAGTTTAAAGCTTCAGCGCTAATAACACACTCCACACATACATTAGACGCTGTAGAAATTCCAGACTCGTTTCTTTATGGGGTTGCCAAAACCAGCTGCATTCTTTGTGATGTGTTTTTTCCTGTTGAACAGAAGCATCCAGCAGCTGCAAAAAGACCGAAGCTTTCACAAACATGTTAATGAATTTGTCTTGTGGGTTTCAGTAGACGGTGATAGATGTACCAAAAATATGAAAAAAAAAAAAATGCAAGGCATCCTTCTACACTGACATACAGTGATCCCTTTTTTTTGCCATTAACAGGAACAGGAGCCGGAGCCCCCCGAGCCTCAATAATGTGTTTAAAATATGTTCAAAAACAGCAAAAGTAGCAAGGCACTGCAGTAAAACAAGACAAAGGCTCGACTGTGGTCTTTCTGTTACCTTCACAGCCTCTGATCTCTGAACCATAGTAAAGAAACCGCTGGTATTGTGCTATTTTTGGCTCATAATTTGCAGGCTAACACGCTAACAACAACAAAAGAAAAAGTCCGGTTTTCTCTGCATGGAACGGGCACTTTATTCTGACACTGCAGGAACTTGTAACATCACACAGGTTGTATTGTTCGGCTCCTGTCGGTTAACAGAGAATGTAAATCTATACACGCTGGGCTGCTGTTGATGCTCACTACACTTTTTTAACAATTTTCACGTAAAAATCTCTGCAAGCCAACCTTTTTGTCCAGGTTTTCATTCTGTTTTCTGCTCCCACGATACAAACACACCATTACCCATAAGGCCACAACATTACCCTTAAGGCCACCTTCTTAAAGGGGCCAGGCTGACTCACAACATTTCTTCGCTGTGAGAGAATGCACACAACATCCTTTGATGTTTCCGCAATTTTTTCTTGATTTTTTTTTTTTATATTATATATTTCCGAAAAATCCGTGAATAACTAAAACCGCGGAATTTAAAGCACGAATTGGCGAGGGATCACTGCATTTCACTGGAGCTAGATGTAAGGCAGCACAAAGGACATAGGGAATTTCAGATGATCGCAGAGGGCCATTAGTTAGCACAGATCTCGCCTGAGGAACCATTATATAAGCTGGTGTAAAAGTGCAGACGGCCACGTGGTTCCACATGATCTTGAAACTTTAGGGGAAACTTTAGGTGCTCTTTGTTAAAAATGCTTGGAAATGGAAATGGATTTAATGCAGATATTTAATCCCGAGTCTTCAGTCCAACGAGGCCTTCAAAATGTGAGGCAAAAATTATTGACAGGATTTTGAATGCAAAGGATTAAAGAAACTCAAAAAGAAAAGAGGAAAAAAATGAATGCATTTCTCCATATCAGAAAAACTCTGCTTGCAGACAACTGCATTGTTTTATTGTTTCCTCATAACACCGTTGGTGCACTTTAAACGGCCTGAGTCACTGCACTTTAGTCTGTCAGCAGATCAAGTCCAGTTTAGGTTTGTCTTTAATCCAAACTGGGGGATAGGTGCAGAAAAAGTTCAGTGGGAGGAAAATAATGTAAAACCTTCACCATAGTGTGAATTACGGGGGGGGTTGACCCCCCATTTACAACTTTGACCCCTCTAAAGAATGGACAAATTGTCATTTTGTCATCTCTAGAAAATGTTGACCCCCCCCCCAATTGTCATTGTACAATTCACACTCTGACCTTCACTAGCAGTCCTTTATGAATTAAAGGAAACTGCGCAAGAACATGATCTGGGCTGTTAAGGAATATCCCATAATGCCATCAGGTGCTGGTTAAGTTTCTGGACTGCAGATGGTTCAGAAATCTTAACTCAAAAACAGCATTTCTGTGAATTTTAGGCTACTGCATAGTCTGTTGTACGTACTGCTCACTCAAAAAGGGGGGGGGGGGGGGGCAGATTTCAATCATTTCCTTGCTCTCAGCAAACGAATCTGACTGACAAGATCTTTGCATTATCTCAACTATAAGGAATTTCAACTTTAAGCCCTGGGGCTGCAAACACTGCTGCAGAGTCTTGAGTTCAACAAGAAGCCTGTGACGGTTCTCTGCAGCGTCAGACGGTTTACTCTGATGATTTCAATCAATTCATCTCTGAATTTGTACGAGGTCGAAGAAACTGTATTAGCAGAGTGCTGTAAAAATATTCCTTGGGATGTTCAGAAATTTAAAAACAAAAAGTGCCGCCAGTGACTCTTATTACATGGCTATTACATCTACAGTACATCTACACATTAAACATCTAAAGGCATAAATAAATAATAGAAGTGAAGTTGATTAATACAGAAACTTCAAATAATCACTTAGCTAAAAGTAGATAAATTAATTCAAAAAACAGAAAGAAAAGTCATTTTAAAAAGGCTATTTTCAGTTGACAAATTGCTTAAAATATTAACGAGTTATTAGATTAAATAAAACCAAGGTTTTTAGCTCTGCCTCTGTATAATTTAATCTTTTACAAAGTAGCGCACAATATTTTATGAGCTCCAACATTCTGCTGCAGACCACAGATACTTCATTTGTTTTGACAATAATAACTTAATGAAACATGGAATAATTTCATCAGGCATGTTAAAACCATGTAGCACATAAACCCGTGTCGACGCACACATGCTACAGACGCCAGACTGGCAAGGAGAGGAAAAATCAGCTCCACGGAGCACAAGATGAAAATGCATTTTAAAGTAGAGCCCTAATATTTATTATACTGCATGCAAAAGTACTACGAGTTCATGAATACTAATGCATGTGGAGGCCAGACTGCTGGAGAGATTTACTATATTGGTAAAAAATAAAGCATGCAGCATTATTTGTAGGCACTTTACATTTTTTTATTGGCACCTGGAACAATTAAAGGTGGAATTGTGCATTTTTGGACTGGTAGACATATATTGCCAGTTCTGCTGAAAAGCTGGAGTTACGACACTTTATACAACACCAGTTCCAAAATAGTTGGGACGCTGTGTAAAACACGAATAAAAACAGAACGCAGTGACTTCTAAATCTCGTAAACCCGTATTTTATTAGAATATAAAGAATATCAGATCCTGAAAGAGACATTTAACCATGCAGACTTTGAAGATCCCACCATCTAAAGTGTATAATATAATCAAAAGACTCAGAGAATCTGGAGGAGCGTCTGTGCGCAGGGGGACAAGGCTGAAGGTCAAAGGCGGATTTACGTTATCTCTGGTCCCTCAGGTGGCACTGCTTTAATTCTCTACTGGGTATCAGTGCTGAAACTCCAGCAGCTGGTCTCCTCACTCCCCAGACATTTTGCAGACAGTTACTAACAGAAGAGGGGATGCTACACCGTAGTAAACATCGCCCCGGTCCAGCTTTTTTGAGATGCGTTGCTGCGTTAAAAATCAAGATAAGTTCATATTATCCATGAAATTGTAAAATCTCTAAGTTTCAACAGCTGCTATGTTCTTTTTGTTCTATTGGAAATAAAATATGAGTTTAACAAATCACTGCATTCCATCTTCATCTATATAGAGTTATATAACAGCTCTACTATTTTGGAATTGGAGTTGTAAATGGCTTTTATTGTAAGAAATGAGAAATCAGCTTTAAAACAAAGCATCTGCAAAAACAAGTCGGGTAAATATGGGAATTCTTGAAACCGCAACTCTTCTGAGTCACTTCCAAGAAGCTCTTTCTGACCAAAAGAAGGAACGCTATTACTCTTCTGGATTATCTCAGACAACCACAATGTCAAAACGGGAGCTTTTAGGTCCAGCTAGCATCCTGGAAAAAAACATTATAATGGAGGATAATGTGTTTCAGTCAGTGCTATTTGACAATGATGAAAAATGGTAAAATGAAAAAGCACCTACTTTCACAGCAGAGAAAACTGGCTCAAAGATTAAATGGAAAAAAAAGCAGCAGCTGCTCACATTATTTGCTTTCACGTAGCGATATACTGTAGGAATGAAAAAGACAACTATTACAGCGCTAAGGTGGTGCTTTGGAGTTAAAAAAAAAAAAAAACACACCAAAGTTGGCACAGCTCACAACCTGGTGGTGATAAAGCCAGTATGATAAACAAGTCAGCATTTAAAGCACGTTAAGTCTGAATTAAAGAGTGCTTAGCGCGATGTGACTGGACGGTGCGGCGACATAAATAACGACAGTCACGGTGCGACAAACATGACCTCCACGGTCCAGTCAGAGCGCTCATTCAGGAACATGGCGAATTTGGAAAAAAAGATGAAGGAACTGGAATGAAATCAGACTGCTGGCTGTTTGCGCCGAGGACGGCATTTTCCGGCTGATTAGCTACGCTGCACTGGATGCAGTCTTCAAAGATAACATTTCTGAAACCCTCCATAAAGGATGGCCTGAGAGCTCAGAGCCACATCTGGAAAGATGTAGGGTCTGAAAGCAGCCTTCCCATCCAAGGGGCAGCACCAACAGTTCTTTATTAAACTGCAAGCAGTTGCTTTGTGCTGCAACCAATCAGAGCAACAGAGCTACGGAAGCTAGTCTATGAGAGCAGTGTTGCCAACTTAGCGACTTTGTTGTTATATCTAGCAAGCATTCAGACTCCTCTAGCGACTTTTCTTTTTTTTTTTTTAAGTGACTAGCAACAAATCTAGTGAGTTTTTCTGGTGTGACTGGAGACTTTGACGTGAAAGCACGTACCTCTTCTCAACAGGCAGCTGCTATGACCTCCTCCACCATTCAAAAGCCCTCTCGGCTGCACCCATATATTTTCTATATATTCACATCATTCTTTTTGATGTTATTCTAGCAAAAAAGAATTCAAAGCGACGGCAAAAAAACCAAATGGAATTTAATAACTGCGTCTCCGCTTTTCCAAGCAGAATTTGAGAATAACTGGTGTGCTCAAACACTCAACCAATATCGTCAAAGAACTTCAGCAACCAAGCATCAAAGCATCAAAGTATCCCAGAGAGACTTCTCACCCCTTGAACAAGACTGGAACGTGCTCTGGACATGTACTGGAGATGGGGAGAGGATTTAAAAAAAAAAGACAGAGTTGTCAATGTTGCTGCTGCTCGACAAATTCTATTTGACCAAAACTGTCGATGCCAAAGCAGATTTAGGGTGAATTCCAGTTCCTCCCTTAACCCTCAATCTCAACCCTCAATCTCAAAAATGTGCACTACCGTAAGTATAAGTGCTGTCCCGATTTTTAGAGCGTCAAGTTGAGGGAGTTTGAGGGCTGTATCGCCCTCAATGTTGCGATGCTCCGGCACCACCCTTGAGAGTAAGGGCTACCCAGAAGGCATTGCGTAATTTTTGCCAAGACATCTTCGAAAAGGATGGCGCCGAAAAATGCTAGCTACGAATGTAAGCATTTTCGTAGTTAATAAAGATATAAATGTTAGGAAACTTTCTTATTGTCTTTGTTATAGTCTGAAGACAGTCTAAAGACGTAACTGCACTCAAGGGGTGTCCCATTTCTAAGTCACAAGATGGCCCTTACACTTACATTTCGAGGGCCAAGATTGAGGGCCAAAGATTGAGTGTTAAGGGCGAGGGTTGAGATTGAGGGTTAAAGGTATGGTAGGAGATCTTTTTTTGCAGCATTTTTTACAATATTGCCTGAAAACTTTTTCACATTCCCATTGCACCCACTGAAATAGAATGTTCGCAAAAAAAACGAAACGTTTTGGTCCGGTCTAGAGGGTGTAATTAGAGGAAAACTCTGACCAATCAATGTACTGATCATCTTTACATTTATTGGCTGCCTAATACGTCCATCAAATATCAATGCACTTCCATCCACCCACCCCCCCATCTTGGGCGTTCACAGTTTTGTTACTCGAGGACCTCCCACAGCTCTGGCAATCAGGTTAGCAGACACAGCGTTGCTATTTGAAAGCCAGAAATCAAGTTAGCTCACACAGATCATTTCGTTTGCAACAATGGCAGAGAAGAAGACGTCAACCGGCAGCTAAATCAAAGGAAAAACTGTTGTTGAAAAAGCAACAGCTATGCGGAAGCTAACCAAAGAACGGAACAGAACAAGAGTGGTTATCGGTACGGCTATCCAGCGCTGGCGCCAGCTAAAAAAATGAAAAGGGGCTCCAGACCGATGCTAAAGTGGGCCAGTTTCTACTGGATAGGTAAGCTGTTGCCATTCTGATTATATAATATTTCAACATACTGATCGGTTACGGGTATTGTAGGCCTATTCACCCAGTCAGTGAGAAAATGAAAGATGATGACAAAATTATTGTCCATCGAGTGACATGACGAACATATTCCAGCATGTTTCACTAAGATACCAACTCTGTCAACTACGCTACAGTACTATGTGTGACACCGTTAGCTAGGCTGTTGTTATCCTTGACGGAGAAGATGCCATAGCTTGAAGTTAGCCAGCCGCTCTGATGCTACTTGTTGTTGGCAAGACGTGAGTGCTCGCGATTGCTCGTGAACTTCCGTGACCACTGTAGACAGCGTGCGCTTTCATGTAGTCGTGAATCGTGTGAAGGCGTGGTTTGAAGGGGTGGGCTGAAGAGGAGGAGGCGGAGCCTTTGGTAGGAGGGAGGGAGTGTATATTTTCAAAAAAAGAGTTGGATAGCTGGAACTTTTTTTTTAAACATCTCCCACCCTACCGTTAAGGGAGGAATTGGAATTGGCCCCAAAATGACGCTGCTCCTCAGCAGCAGCCCCTCCAGTGAGATCCCATTTATACACAAGCCTAAATGTTGGCTGCCATTATCTGAATTGGACTCAAATATCTGTCTTTATGATCACATTATCTATCTCCTGCTGTGTGGCGAATGAACAGCTAGATGGGTTTTGTGTCTGAAAGCAGCCTGAAAGTGAAATGTCAAGAACAATAAGGTGGCCTGCATCAGATATTGCATTGTACATGGAGTCATTAATTTTCCATATCTGCTTTAATTCTCTGCGGGGTCTCTGGGTTCTGCTGGAGTCTGTCCCAGCTGTCAGGGAGAAACGAATACAACCTGGACAGGTCAGCACTCCATCACATGACTACATAGTAATAGTCCTCATATACTTTATAGTCAAGTGCATCATGTAAGGTCTTTTTTAAACTAAAACAGCCAATTTTTACCCTGAAATAAATGTTTGTTTAAGAAATAGTCCATACAAGAATAAATGCTGCTGCATGTGAACATTTCTCTCCATGTCCTGTCATAAATGTACAATGAGCTGTCAACGCTGTGTCTTCACTGTGCTGTCCCGGGATGTAATGAGGGCATATGTTATGTACTCATATATTCCCTGTCCAAGTTTGACTTGCACAACACAACTACAGATGACAACAGCAAGTGGTATTGTTCGCTAAAAATAAGCACTTCTTTCTTTCAGTTTCTACTGGAAGAGTTTCATAGAAATCTTCTGTCTATAAACTGTACATTCAGACTATCTGTTGGGGATTTCGTCATATTGATTCTGTCGACCAGGAATTCAAGGATTATATATGTATATGTCTACAGGCTTTGCCTCACAAATTTTCTTGAAATTGAAATGAGATCTAAATGTCTGAAAACCTGTCCAGTGGACAAAATAACTGTTGAGTCCAAAAGGTTTTAAATTGCTATTCACTTTCCTCTGGTTTTGGAATTACCTCCACCTCTACAGGCGACTACATGGGTCTTTGCTCCAGGCCGTGCTACATTGATTAGGCCATCGACTGTCTAATTTCCACCTTTGACCCTCATTAGCATATTAAATGTGTCGTGGCTGTACAGTATCATAGTTTTTGATACCAGTTTGTTTTGTGCTTTGGACCAACATGGACATTTTTTCCTTCCTGGAGTGAGTGAGACTGCATGGATTTAATCACACCAGGCCACCTTTTTTTCATTGCTCTACATACCATGAGGTTTGATGAATACAGGAGTACATTTTGTCAAAGACAGCATGATCATCCAGACTAATATGCCTTTAAAGTGTTTAAGCAATTTGGTTTATATGGATGAATTTGTCTCATCTGAAGTCAACCCACATGAACCATCTGCATTTATTGTCGCATCTATTTTGCCACTCCGCTGCCTCAAATCCGCCTCGATTTAAACACACCACATCAAGCTGATCACTGCCATCTAGCGTTTGGGGGTGTAATTACAGAGCAACGCAAACAATAACACATAAGTATAGGCGCCAGAGACGGTGTAGGGGACGAATGTGTTGTGTAGCTGCTACACAGAAGTATAAATCAGCCTTAAGGGTAAAAGATTTGGAAGGTCTCAGAAGAGATTTGAACCATGTATCAGAGAGTCATTTTAGAAGACAGAAATCACATGATTTTACCACAACTAATCATTTTATATGTCAGCACTTTGGAAGAATGAACAAGATATGGTGAGAAATGTGTCTTTAAACCAGCCTTGGAGGTAATTTATGGTAGCATGCAGGGATCCATCTGCACCCCACTCAGACTGAATGATTTTGGGTTTTCAACCAACCCAGGCAGATTTGAGCACTGTACTCCAAAAAGCTAAAGCATGTTGCTCTTATGGCCCCCCCTGTTGCAGGTCAGAAATCCTACAGCTAACTAGCCAGTTGAAACGCAACTTGAAATAGTGTATTAATTAATGCAACCCAGAGCCACTCCAAAGAAAAATAAAATAATTTGACATCTTCTTTTGTCCATACTTTATCCTCCATAGCATAACGCATTCCCACTGGCTCTTAGTATTCTGGATTTATCACTAACAGAGAGAAGCAAACCCAGCTGCCAACTCAAAGAGTACACAGAACGCAGCATTGCTTCACAATAACTTTAAAATGGAGCCTTTCCTTTCCCTTTATAAATGATATTTTTTTCCCTCACAAATCTTGTTGCTTTGCAGTGCAAACCAATTCAGACTCAATTACAACTCAAAGGGAGGGAAAAAAAAGTAATCTTTATGTGCAAGACAGTATTGCCATTGAACCAAATAGGATGAAGAGAATGCATCTGGTACACTGGTTTGCTAATGAATGTTTAATGCGTATTATATTTGCTGCAAATAACCGTCGTCAGGGACACTATTTGCAGCAAATAACTGTGCTGGGTTGGTTCTTCTGTTTTATCCTGTAAAAAAAAATAAGAAATAAAAAAGGTGTTACAGTCTAGTCTGTCCAGCAATACTAATGCTTTTTCTCTACGGTTCCTGTGGATCAGACTCTGATTTTCAGGGGACAGTACCGATAAACGCAGATTAAAATAAGCTTCATGGGACAGGCATGGAACCAGACATATGAAACACACAGGTAGAGCAAGAATTAGTCTAGTTTCAACAAAAGGTGTCCAAAATGATGCTCAGTGAATGACTGTTGTTGGTTTTGCAGTAAAAACTTTCAAATCCGCAGCGATCTGTTGTTCTGAATAATGCCCCTTGGATGTTCATGAATGAGTTATTGCATAAGGTCCGCCCCACCCCGTTGTGATTGGTTTGGTTTGTTCTGTACCTGTGACAAATGGCCATGAGTCAGAGAGGTACCAGACTCATTTCACAAGAGGGAATTCTGCTCAGACTAGTTACAGACACGTCGCTGTTTCCGTCTCATCTAATCCGCTGTGACTTATCACTTTAACTGATACAAGCAATTTGTACATATTTGATGCTAATGTTGTGTTTGTCTTGAGGCAAAAGCCATTCGCAATTGATGCTTTAATACTTAACGAGCAGGTTTCTGATGAAAAGACATCTTTGAGGAATTCAGGACATTAATTTTGTTGTGCTGAGAAGTGTATCATTCATCTAATAAACACCTGAAATAACCCCATTTAAATTAATTCATCTTTAGACGTCTGCAGTTCAGATAAATCAAATCAAATAGTTCAGCTCTCACATGGATCTCCCACTCTGGTGTTTGGTTCATGCATCATTTCTGTTTACCGACGACCCTCCTGAGCTGCTGAATCGAAGGAGCCACACAGCTTCCAGTGGGTGTTAGATGGATATCTCGCTCCCCTCCCATCCGTACCATTCATCACCACTGGAGAGTCTCAACATCTCCACGACAGCGGAAAAAAAAAAAAAAAAAAAAACACCTATAAGAGCCACATTGTTCCATGTAAATGAGATCATTGTCTGCAGCTCCGTTTAGTGACAAAGGAATCAGTATTTGAACCTACAGGGACAGTCGAGGCTGAGATAACCGAAATTAGTTGGAAGTGATGTTCAGAACCTGTTATGTTCAAATGAGCAAGCAACTCTCATTTTGTTTCAATTATGTGATCCAAATTTTAATTGCAAACAACACAGTGACAAAGCCATAATTTCGAACTCTGGGAAGCATTTTTCCGGATTGCATTCATTTGTTTTACCTCAAGGGGTTTATTATATGAGCTCTTGAGTTGAAAAGGCCTCACAAACCTGCAGGTGTCATGAAATGTTCAAAATTGGATTCTAGTTTTGGTTTGAGATGCCGCGGCACCAGTTCAACAGCCAGTGGTTCTGAATGTCATGTTTTGCACCCTAAAGTGAACAAGTCACTCAGTCACGTTTTCTTGATAATGACTGATCAAACGTAAAAGTGACGTGATTTTTGAAATTTTCACATACTATGAAAGACAAAAAGATGATTTTCGGGAGAACATCTTTTTGGATGTCTGGTTTTCAGTTCAACGTGTCCAGACTAGAGAAACAATAAAGCTTCAGTCAGAGATAACTGGGACTAAGTGATCATCAGCTAATTATTAGTCCTGGCCTTCTGCTTCAGACTCACCAGTCTTCTGATGCTTCATAAGAAGAGCAGAGTAGGCGGCGTTAATGGAGATGCAATGAGAAAATGATTTTGGAAATGGGGATTTTGGAAAAGGAAAATCATCAAGTAGATATATTACGCTCCTTAAAAAAATTGACAATCTCCTGATATCTTAATGAAACGTCTGTGACGCCATATGGCGGCAGAAGATTGTTCGTTTTTCCAAACCAGTAGGTTCCCATGGCTCGTTAGCGTAAAGCAGTGTTATTTATGATATGTAGCTACAAAGAAAGGTCTTAATTTTCAAATCAAAAAGTACATGTTTTATTTTCTGGCACTGTCCTACGAAGCGTTTGTATGAATTATTGTATTTACATTCTAATCCTGATTACATGTTTCATCTATTTCCTATCAGTAGTCTGTATGTTATACGATATTCAGCATTTTTATTGTGGATTAGTATTGCTAACAAGGGCTAGCAGCTGCAACAACTAAAAGTTCCAACTGGAACTTGGGCATGACATCATTCTGAGGTTTTATATCAGATGTCCTCCGTTTATTCAGGCATGGCATTGGAAGTATGAAAACCTAGAGGTCTTCGGAACAACCCAAAAACCCAAAAACCCGAGGCTCCGACCCAACCGGATCTCGGGTCCATTCACAAGACGTGACTCCAGGTTCGGGTCGGAATCAGTACAGTTAGTCTCGGGTTTGGTCAGTGCTCTCTGACAGGCTGGGTGCTGAGAGACCCAGAGAGAGGTAAAGATATTTGCAGTGGTAACTGTCACTCAGCGCCCCCCCCCCCCCCCCCGTCCCCATCCCCTTCCATCCAATAGGGTGTGAAATGTCAGGTGACAGGTCAAGCAAAAGTCAACAAACAAACAGTAGTTTGGTTTAGCCAATGTCAGGACTTGGGGCAATTAAATGATTATTCATTAACGTGGCGTATTTGTCATGAAACAATCGTGTAGCCGTAGCATGTTATTACCGGTTTGCCCGGCAGCTGTAAACCACAACAGATCGCCAACATGACAATGTTGGATGAGAGAATATGTTCACGACACGTCATGATCAGTGTAGGCTATTATCGTTAGCAGTTGCTATAAATAACATATTTATCTACAAAGAAAATAACGACGTGGATTTATTGTTGTTTACATCACGTAGCCTATGTAGCAACTGAACCGGGTAGAAGAAGAGAAACTTTAGGTAAGAAAATCAAGTTTTATTCAACGCTAGACAACTTTTAACATGAGCAACTATGGGCTGGATTGTCTCGGTTCTATTCGGGTATCTCAGTTCGGTTTGTGGTTGGAAACTAAACACTCGGGTCGGGTCGGTTCCGGGTCCAAATACTGCGATTCCATTAAGGTTTGGAACCCGGGCTTATGATAATAGCTCGGGTCGGGTCGGTTTCGGATCGAATTTTCGGGTTCGGGTCCACTTTCATGGACCCGTGAAGACCTCTATTATCACCAAATGAATCAGTGAAGGATTTTACAAACACTTTTATCTGAAACTCTGAATATGACCTTCTTCAGAGCCATTTTTTTCTTTTTTAGTACACCTCTTCACACAAACCAAAAATACTGCTTATATTAATGCGGAAACAAAGACTTCACTCAGAAAGTATATGTAAAGCCTTTTTTTTTATTTTAAACTTTTCTACTACACAAACACTAAAGGTCTCAAAATCCACAGATTAATTCCTGAAATCTGTGAACAAAAGCATATAATATGTAGTTCCTTCAACCTTCATGGTTTCAGCTAATGAATCAATGAACAGCAGAAAGCAAAGATTTGGACGGCGCTCACTGGGCCTCTTTCATGAAGCAAGAGCAGGACGGTTCAGTGCTTAAACTGTTACGAGCGAACTTTACACACGTTTCAGCATTCATGAAAATATTTTAGTTCCAGACTTTTGGGTGCAAACCAAATCTCTTCCTGCCTCAAACCGCATGCAGAGCTCATGTAAATAAAAGGGTGCTCATAAATAATACTTGCCATTATCTGATTTGTTTGGGCCTGCATTGCATCATTATTTAAAACAAAACACCTCTAAAACTCCTTTGTCATTGTTAAATCAATCTTTCATCGTTCCAGTCATCTCTGTTGCTGGCTTGCACACAAAGCGCTGCTCTATCCCTCCATCCTCTGGAGAGCACAACGGTCTGAAGTCCCATCCTCTTAATCAAGACTGCAGCATCAAACCGGCACCACACACTCCCAGCTCATGTTGCCATGGCGATAATGGTAGAATCCATAGTCTCTTCTTTGCCATGTCTGTAATTCGGTTATTTCAGTGAGAGCGATGGACCCCCGTCAGTGATACAGCCGAGCTGCAGCGACCACAATGAAACGGGGAATTGCATTCTAATGATGAATCTGTTCGCTCACTACGTTAAGCCTGATTGAAAGATTCGGAGTGATCGAGGAAGTGTAAATGAAAGGGCTCGGAAATCCATTTAAAACTTCATGAATCAACTTCATATCTCCTCATTGTCTTGTGTCATAATGCAGTCAGTGCAATCGGAAATTCCTTGGTGCCCCGAACATTCAGAGGCTTTTGCTTGAAATTTAACCTGGAAAAGTAGTGGAAACTGAAAAAACTTTACTGAGGTAGAAGTGTGTGAGAGTAAATGCAAATGTTAAAGCTAAAATGCATAGCATTTGTTTATGAAGAAGAAATATATTTTTGTCTTTTCTGAACAGCTTATGAGGTATTAAGGAAATATCTGGCATGCTGCAGCTTCCTTTTCAGCCATGTGTTTAGAGGTCTGTTAGCGTCTAGTTGTTGGGGGCGGAGTCAGCCATTCAAACTCAGCTCCGCCCCCAAATTCCAGGGCTTGTGCCTTTTTTAAAAAATTTGCATTACAGACTAACACGACCCACCTGATACCAGCTCTGTGATGTCACAGATGAACCATGCATTGAATGGTACATTTTCAGACTTAGGTTGCCAAACAAAGTCGCATGATTGTGTCGTCTGAGCTTTTGAGTCGGTAGTTAGCTCAGACATTTATTCATCTTCTCTGAAGGACAAAACGCTTTTTTTTTCCCATCGTATGTCTCCTTTGAAACAAAGCCAAGCATGCAGTTGCAAGGATGGACAACATTATGATTTATGATTTCATAGAATCCAAGACTAGATAGTAGACTTTGCATTTTATCAGATATATAATACATTTCCATACAATGTGCACACAGAAAGCTTCACTATTACCGTATAAAAACAAATAAATCCAGTAGTTCAAGGGCATTTTAAGTTGTGACTCATGATTTGAAGTGTTATTTTTCATCGTATCCTCTCAGACTAAAGGTCGGTGTTTCCTCCTTTTCTCTTCTTGTCTTTCATTATTTAAATTATTGGTATGGGTCTAGTTGTGTGCTGTGCTACACACACGCTCAGTTTGTGATTGTGCTCACTTGGATGTGTTTTTTTTTGACCTGTTCTGTTGCTTCCGTTTTAATGCTAAAAATCACTGTGCTGCACAAGTAGCATGAAAAGTGCTTTATAAATAAAGTTTGCTGAGGAGTCCAGCTGCAACGCATTTGTATCCACATATTTAGTAAAAGATGGAGACAGTCACAAGAAATCACTACCTGGTTTACGCACCTCTTTTTTTTGGGATATTTCTTCCTTTAATTCATCACCATCTCCTTCCTCCTTTCGTTCCTTCTTCGTTTTAACTGGACATTACATGTCTGAGGAACCTGCACACTCTCAGACTCTCATCGCAGTGACTTGTCAATCTCAAAAGGTAAATGGACTGCAGTTATATAGCAATTTCTACTCTTGGTGACCACTTAAAGTACCTTTAGAAAACATTCACTCATTCAGTCAGCACTTCTCAGTCTGCACTGTATTTTTTTTGTCCCTTTCACTCTCCCTTCCAGCCTCCACACAGTCACCTCCCAAAAGCAATGCAGTTCTCAGTTTCTTAGCCAAGGACACTTTGGCATGTGCACTGATGAGACCACTGCTCAAACACCCAATCTACCAATGACTGCTTTTCCTCCAGAGCCACGGCCTCCCACATGAACATGCCCTTAATTACTGTCCACGTTACTCTCAGCAAGACCAGTGAATTATAACCTGAACATCTTACTGTATTTGAAGAAGCCGTGTACCTAATAGCTGAAACGATAAATTCTAAAGAATGAATATTGAATGATAAAATATATCAAGATAATTGGTGTAAATTGTATCCAACTTTTATAGAATAATACTTTTTGCAACCAGAGGGATCTTCCCGTGTCAGTCAGTGTTGGTTACAAATAAAAGATGAGGAACAGTGAAAGATACATAATTAGATAACATGGGCGGGAATTAAAAAAAAAAAAAGAATAACTCAACAAAAGTACATCTTAAGCTGTAAATGTAAAGGAAAGAAAATGAAACACATTTAGCGAGTCTCAGCTTAGCTGTAAATTCACTGAAGACTTTGCAATACAAGACCAAAGTATGAAAGAATCTCAAAGCTCACGCTTTTTAAGATCGTTTCATCTGGATCACCAAGCCTGAATCTCCACAAACCTGGAGTCCTCCAACCATGGAGCAGCCAGTTCCTAAGGAGGAGGCGAGAAAGTCCCAGATGGGGAACCACAATCGACTGAATAAGAACCGGAAAAATCCTCCTTTATTTCACGTGAAGGTTTTCCCACAAAGGGCTGAGAAGCAGGTTTCGACACACCAACTTTAGTTCAGTTACAGCTCGTTGTTTTCGCTTGGCTTATTTTAGCCCATGATGCTAATCAATATCAATTTACATAAATTCTGATCAAATCTGTCCTAACATCGTCATTTCAAGTCTCACGACCAAAACAGCATCCAAAACAAGTGCTGCCAAAGCTGAAATGAGGGCTAGCAGAGCTCTGCTGGGATCCACCGGTCTCCCCGGTTGATGCGGGGGATAGACGTGTTGCAGCTGGGTAGGCTTACTGCCCTCAGCCCCCCCAGTCGCAGGATGATTGACTGCGGGTCCCAGCAGACTCCTGCTTGGCGGCTCTCTCAGTCAAACCTGTCATGGTCTGGGTCAGCCTGGGTTCTTTGTTTTCTTCTTTGTTTTCTGTGTTTAGTTGGTGTCTCGACTCCCCTGTCTTTAGTCAAACTTGCTTCCTGTTTTACTTTGAAGGACGTCTACCCTCACTTCCCTCCTGTTCATTCCCCTAACTGTCTCGTTTGCTCCTTTGTGTATTTAAGTCTTGTCCTTCCCTTTGCTAGTCTGTCTGCCTTTCGCCCTGCTTATCGGCCTGTGCTTCATCCTGGACGTCTCTGCCTGGTGTCTTCCCCTGTTCCTGGCTTGCTGTCCCGTCACCCTGTTTTTGGATTTACAGTTAAGTTTGGACTTTGTTTTTGTAAAAAAAAATCACGCTTGCTGGATTACTCCTGCATTTTGGGTCCTTCCTACAACAACGTAAATTATGACAAAACCATGCTGGAGTCGGTCTGCAGCGGGACCTCCTGTTTCAAATGTGGAGTCGGTGGCAACATCAGAAATGACCCCGTGTTCTGTTGACGCGCCGTGAGCACAAACGAGTCGAGTTTAATCCTTGCATCCTTCCAGGCCAACCCACAGCCGGTCGGGCTGATCTGAACAATGCAAAAGCACAAAACAAACATTGCCCTTTAAATATGAACCGTTATCCTCTGTTAGGTTTTTAATTAACAGCTCAGAAAGTTTGCTCAGAAGTAAATATAAAGCCAACCTCTGATTAGCTAGTGGCTAAGTCGGCTGAAGCCATAAATGTGTAGCTTTATGCTGTCTAGTTTTACCTGATGTGCAAAAAGAAAAATCCATCCCCTGTACTCTTGTCATGGATGTAAAATCTAGATTTTGAAACAAAAAAAAAGATTTTAGTAGCAGAGAGTCGTTGAGATTTGCTTTCTTTTGGAGCCAGCCCCTAAAGGTCAGTAGAGGAACTGCAACAAAACCTTCTTCCTGGTAGGATACTGGCACTAGGATCTAAACAGCAAAATGGCGACCTGATAGACCAGTGATTCTCAACTGGTTTGGCTTCAGGACCCACCATCACCCTTAAGGGCTGTGTATACTCTCGCGGCAATGTGTCGCCGTCAGCTTGTCACAGAGATGCCGCAGTCACTTTTGATTTATACTCAATTTTGAAGCGCGCTCTGCGTTATGTTGTCAACTCGCATTATAGGGCATTATCGCCATCTACTGTTAAGGAGTATGAATGACACGCATTTTTTTTTCTTTTTTTAGCATTTCCTTCCCCAGGCAAAGGCCCACGACCCACTGAAAACGGGTCTGCGACCCACTTTTGGGTCCCGACCCACCACTTGAAAACAACTGTGATAAATGATACATATAGGCAGGGGCGCCGCTAGGGATTTTGGGCCCCATGAAAAGAATCTTTACCGGGCCCCCCAACACAGCGGCAAAATTTGTTGATGCTACTTTTGATCATCATTAGGGGCCTCTCTGGGCCCCCCTCAATCATGGGCCCCTATAATCCTTATCCTTTACCCCCCCTTTTTGGCACCCCAGCATATAGGTAGATGTCAGGGGCTCCAACACCTACCCAGGTTTGCAACGACTCTTGAAGACACCTCAGTCTTTAACCTGCCACCTGGACAAAGAAAGTATCTCTGAACTGTGCACACGGTGACCTGAATCACCAGCTAATGCACGGAAACAAGTGCTGAATTACTATCAAGTAACAAACTAAGGCAGGCAGGAGTGGGAGTGGTGGAATAAGTCCTAGGATCAGATATAGCATAATGGAGAAGGAAGGATACAAAAACAAAACACAGAATTTAACATATTATGGTTTAGCTGAAAAGTAGGACATTGATTTTTTTCTTTTTAAATCAATTTCTTATTTTCAGTTTCTATACTTTGGTTTAAGGTCTCAAGTGCAACGGCTCTGTTGGCTGGTATCTCGGTCAGCCTTGGAACTGTGTAGTCGTCTTAGAAGCATTTAATTAAACTTTAGAAATGGTCAGAGGGTTTCTCGGTTCACTTAAGGGCAATGCATCGCTCAACTTTAAAAATCACAGTTGCTTTCTATTGCAAATGAATGATGGATAGCGAGAGAAAGGGAAATCATATAATTGCTTAAATTGTTCTTCTCACTGTAAAGCAAAAGATTTGACTGCATGTGCAGAAACAAAAGCTAAATGTCAAGGGTTTAAGAAAAAAAAACACTTTTTTTTTTTCTGGGCACCAGCTTCTGGCAAGAGCTTTGTGTTTTCACACTGGAAAATGCTAATAATGTTCACTCTATTCATTTAACTATGAGCGTGAACAGTATACATAAAGCCACATCCGCTTTTGAGCAATTCAATGACACATAAGGGATTTTAAATAAAATGACTTTTGTTCCAACTGTGTTCCATAATCACACATCCCATTTCCCTGTGACATTACACTCTGTTCTGTTTTCTGTTTCATTGTTCATTTACATTTGCAGTAATCAACAGCTCTGGCAGCTCATGCCCATTTCTGCTTAGTTTGAGAGTGACCGAGTTATATTCCATCAACGATAAGAGCCCTGTGATGTTAACCGTATAGTGTGTGTTCTCAGGGACACTGTGGCATATGGGGAAGAGGGGCCCCAGCGGAGCACCATATGCTAGAAAAACAGGGAATGCTCATAAATGTTGCATGAGTGCATGCAGAAGTTCCGATCAGAGTACCTTTGCTTCGCAGACGTTGTGTTCTGTGAGGCAAGCGTGCATGACTGCTGTATGGTTGGCCTGTCGTGAGCAATAATGGTCGACACAGTGCACCTCAGAATCTGTGTCATGAGCAGTAATTGAGAAAATATTTCCTTTAATAAAAGTGCCAATCATGCACTTTATTCAGTAAAAGTAGTCTAATGGGTCCCGTTAGCTATCTGCTATTTCCTAGACGGGAATTGATGTTTAACTGCAAAATTATCTGGAAGTTATTGGAAAAAAATATCTGTAATTTGTTTGAAATTACAAGAAACTTTTGCATGCCTAAGTTAATTCTGTGCAGATCAGCGATCTTTTATACATCTAACAACTGAAACACAAAAGCCCGTCTCAAAACATAGTTATACCCTCCTTTTGGTTTTTACTCTTTTTTAAAATAACAGGATCTGGAACTTATACCATTGCCAACCCATTTGACTGCAACTCAAGTTGCATCTTCAATAAAGTTTGGAAGATGCAAGACAGACACTTTTTTTGGTATCCAGGTCCTTTGGGTTTAAAGCAAGCCCAAATCATCATTCCTCCACTACTGGGGTTAATAGTAGGGATGAGGCATTTGGTTTTCCCAAAAAGTATTACAGTGATCCCTCACTCTTCGCGGTTAATGGGGGCTGTAACCCCCCTGTGAATGGTGGAAACCGCGATGTGGATGTACATGTACATGTTCCTCTTTTTTAGCAATTGTCATCATTTTGCGACGCTGTTTCGGTTCTCTAGAGGCACTTGGCAATAGGCGGTGTTCTTTCGGATCCATTTTGACTTTAAAACGGCACTAAACCTTTGACTCACGAGAGCAAGAGATGGGAGATGCGGGGACGCGTGTCAGCCAATCAGTGTACAGACAACCAACGGCACAGTAATGCCTGTCGTAGCAGCCAATCACAGGCCTCGATTTTCATTCATGGGGCATCCTGCGTAGGCTCTTGTTGCTTCCTGAGACTCGTTCTTGATGTAATGTGTTTTGTTTTAGCCTCACGCACTTCGTTTGAATTTTTTTCAATTTTTTTTCGAATATTTTTTTTTCGATTAATATTTTTGAAACCTCCGCAATGTACTGAGACCACTAAGTGTGAAGTGATTACTGTATGTCCTAAAATCTCCACTTTAGAGACAAATCTCTAATTTGTCCAAAGTCTTGTCATTGGTTCAGAAAACATAATTCAGGCTCCCATGTGAAAACGTTTCCACACAAGCCATACTTGCTGCTCAGTAGCAGAGGCCCTTTGCACTGACAGCTAAGAAATACAGCAACCATACAAAGAAAATAGTAAAAACGTATTACCAATAAAGATCTTGCGTTATACATCCTTGATCAATACAGTCAACCTTTCACGGGCTGTAATCCTTTCAGTAGAACTCTTGCCAATAATGAAGTATATTGATCTTTCCTTTCCTTTATAGAGCTGTCTGGATGATTAAAATACACACCAACTGCAAATCTTACAGACATAATTGGTATTCAGTCAGGAGTCTGTAAAATCTGATTGTAGATGTACATATGGTACTGTGGCATGTTTCGAGCTGTGCATTTCATACCCTTCTATCTAATCACAAACAGTTAAGAAATTACAAAAGCAAGTCACTGAAAATACTTGTTGGGTTGATATTGGGAGTGATTCTTTTAAAGCATGGGTCTTTGAAAGCTGTATACTCACAAAGGCAAAGAGAGCAGGCACACTTGACACTGGCCTCCTGCTGTACAGTCCACTAACTGTGAGGGAGGCAGCCTCGTGCTCCCTGGATAGTCTTAAATCATCCAGCCTGATGAAGACAGCTCGGTGCGACCCCACTGGAATTTTAAAAGTCCTAAGCTCCACAGCCATAAACATGCGGTACGCTACTTTTAGAGGTGGCAGTGAAATACGCTGCGTGAGCCATTACCTCGGGGTCCAACAGAAACTGAAACGGCAGCGCCGTTTCTCCTCAGTTGCATCCAACCGTGAACCCTACACGCCCGACTGTGAAACAACCAAGAGACATTTAAAATTTTAAATATTAATATTTGGGCTCTACCAAGGGAAGGAGAAATGCTTCAGAGAAAACTGCTGCACATTTAATACAAGGTGCAACATTGCGATAGCAACAAGAAGCCAACCAAGATACTGCAAACATGACAATCTGTGTGTGCAGCGACCACCTCGACTGCACTGAATTAATGAGAAATAAATAGTTGGAATTTGGCTAACAACCTCCCCCTAAGGGACGTTATCTGTGTGACAGGCCCTGCTTCATGTCGGCCTGAAATGTCAGACGCTAGCGCTGCAGCCCATTCTTAATGATTCAAGGCACCAGTCAGGCAGGCACAGTACCTGCCGATTTCATATTCTCCCACTGAAAGCAAACGCGCGCACGCACGCACACGTACACACACAGAGCGCACACAGTGGTGTGTTGCTTGCAAAGGATAAATAGGAGAGGGGATGCTAATTTCAAAGCAAATCTCGGAAACTGTTACTATCTCACAGTCGCCCTCATATCAAGAAGGAGGAGCAGATGTAAGTACCAGTGCGTTTATATTTTTTGACAGTGTACCCCTTTTACGATCAGATTTACCTTTGAAGCCCAGTCAGTTGTTTGAACATATAAAAGGCAGCATGGTGCCGGGCTGCCAGTGTAGGCATCGTGTGGCACATCTAGGACAAAGCATCTTTGCAGGGATGCTAATGAGAGCTGGCATGAATTGAGTGAAAGGAAGGGATTAAGTTTGGTTTAAGTTTAAGTTTCCAAGAGCTTTAATTATTCCCATTTCTCAAGAATGGGGTGCATTTTGCCTCACTTCTCCCTGCCGGGGTCTGAGTTTTCTTCGTCAATTGTTTGAGATGTAATTTGATGTTAATTCTGATGCACTCGCACTGCATTTCCATTAGCAGGGTTGAAAGGTAAACTTTTGGTGGTTGGAAATGTTGCAGAGTCAACCTCCTCTGTCCTTTCAGAGGTCGTGCCTCCATTTTCAGCAACAGAGCCTGTACGGTTCTTCTGACCTCACAAACTACCACTCCATGCCACCTGGTGGTGGCAGTGTGCAGTCTTTGCTGTTTTCCAACCACCAATGAATAAAAGATGAAGGCAAAAGAAAAACCAAAATAAGAAAAACCGTCATGATGAGCTTAACGTTGATTAAGTTGAGATGGTTGCCACCATTGCAGTGTATGCAAACAGAAATGCAGTGATGAATAAGAAGAGACGTGTCATTGTCAGAGGACAGTTAGATGCCCATTGCATATCCTGTCAGCACAGAGTCAACAGAACCTTTAAAAACAAAGACATAAATGCACCAATTCGCACCTGATTCACTCTTCTGGGTCACAGTGTATCCTTCCCTGATTTGCCAAACCTGTCACATGACCATCACTGTAACATAACCCACTGTCACGCCTTAACAGCAACGTAAACAACAACAATGTGGAGATGGATCAACAACCAGTACTTATCCTGCTGTCCGTCATATCAGCTGTTAGACAGCTAAAGTCTGCATTTAATAACTTTGCAAGTGCAGAAGGACATGAGCACACATGGCTCATGAGAATGGATGAGATCCGTTTACTGCGGTGCGGTGTGATGTGAATAAAGATCTTTTATTGCCATGCGTCCAGAGACATCGAAAATTAAGTGGCCAGAGCTCACACCTTCCATAAAATTCTGTTCCTAAATGTGTCTTGAGTGACACGATCTGACCTTCCCGCTCTATATGCAAACAAACAAGAACATTATTTTCTGCTTGTGAACACCAGATGAATCTGTATTTTTAATTGCCTGAGGCGGCAGCAGCTTGACACGACTAGGCAGAAGTAGAAAGAAAAGAAGCAGCAGAAGAAGTTTTTATTCCCCCTGAACTTTATTCAACACAGACATGTACAATACAAATCAGGGTTTAGGCAATACAAGGAAAGATTCACCACAAGCATCAGAATGAAATGACAAAGCTTCACTGTGGTCATTTGCAAAATCCTGAGGGTCCCAGTCCACCTTTAAATACGCCCTGAATGGTCAACTTGTGATTGGATTGCCAAGTCTGAACGGAGTCACAGCTGAAGCGCTAACGTGGGCGTGGCTCAAGAAGTGACCATCAAAGGGACCAGGGCAACTGAATCAACCGGATGAAAGTCCAGGGACAGCGAGGGGCTAAATTTGGCCCAGTTTAAGCCGCAGATCTTAAAGCTCACATGTGGTGTGCTCTTCCCTCGCACCAGTATGATGTAAGTGAAGTATGGTAACGGCTTCTCCCAGAGGATGTGTGGCATCTTGAGAGGGTTTGAAGGGTAATATGCCCCTGTCACAGACTGGCAGGCAACCCAATGATTAAGGGCACTTGAATTAGAAAAAAAAAATCAGCAACAGTCTTTAATCAATGAAATAATAGTAGTAATTATCAGACCATTATTAGAGAGATGGTGCTCCTTCAATAACATTACTTACTGAAGGAGCACCATCGCTTTAATAATAGTCTGATAAGAAACAGATTGGAGGGGAATGTTTAAAACAGATGCAGGTTGAAATATCTCAATTTTCAACATCTTACCTATGGTCACATTAAAAAAAATGCTGATTTTTTTATTTCTATACAATATGACGATTTCCTTTAATCTGACAGCTGAGTTTGACCTCAAAAAATACTCTTACTAATTTCCTATATTCAACATGAAAACTGTCAGTCAAAACCAGACAACTTTCCAATCAAGTACCACCCTATCCCCTTTTAGTAACAACGGAAGCAGATTAACCGAACTAGAAAGCACAGTGTGAAAAATCATAAACGCTTCCGTGTTGTGAGTAAAACCTGAAGGGTGAAATCAAACGGGCTCGACCAGCTCATTGCAGTAACAACCACAGCAGTCTAAGAAGAGCACTGCAAATTACCGTAAAGTCACCAACTGCACCCGTTGATAATGATGAACCTGTCATTTATGACGCTGTATCAATCTTGCATCTTGTCGAAGAAAAAACAAAAACACACCATTGAGTCAAACCATATTACCAGTTCAGGTGAAATATTTGAAAATGTAACATTTTACTAAGATTAAAAGAAAAAAAAAACTTGTAAACCCATCCTCACTCAACTGTCCATTTTAAATGGGTTGGGAGCTAAGTCAAAATAAAAGGATGAAGGCAGCAGCAGTAAAGGTTGACCAGTAGCTCTGTTCCTGTCCTCCTGCTTGACCTTGTTCTGCAGCATGTGTTCGTTGTTGACAAGTGGGGACTGCAGAATATTTTCCGGTTGGCGTACTGGTTCAGCTGGCAGCAGTTACCAATGCACAGGGATAACTGGAAATATGCAGCTGTAAAGCTGGTCCCTGTGTGTCAAAAAGTGAGGAGAAATAGGTTTCTAGCGTGTTAAAAACTGACAAGGTCACTTGACCAAGCATCAGCACATGTGAGCTGGAAATGAAAATGTGTTGCACTCAGACAGTATATGAAAAAATAAACCCTCAAATCACTGAAGAGTTGGTCTGAAGCTTAAATTTTCAAGGCTCTATAATATGCCATAAAAATGAGCAGAATGAACAAACCTGGAAGCCTGCTGGAACACAAGTTAGCTATTTTAGCTTGGTCTAGTTCGTCCTAAGCTATGATTGGTTCTAATATCTTATATTCATTCTGATCGAATGCTCCCATTCTCACTTCAGATCTTGTTACCGCAGTGACATCTGAAACTAGTGCTGCCAGAGCTGAGACGAGGACTAGTAGAGTTCCACCGGGACCTGCTCGGCTGTTTATTGCACGAAACTAGCCGTAGAGTTTCAGGCACAAAACTGTAGAGGTACGAAACGTAGCCAATGGGTTCATATTGTGGCTGTGGATCGACTTGGAAGTTCAGTCAAACAGAGGACCTGGTTGCATCCGCTGCTGCGAGATGTAACAGCCTAAGAGCTAAAGGCAGCTTCCAGCTGCTTAGCTAAGCTTTGCCCCCAGCCAAAGGCCGTGAGCCGACTGCTATTGGCTCTTCGAAGGTCCAGTCAGAGTTGGCGAACAGTTGTTAACAGCCCAACAAGCACTAAGTTAGTAAAATATTGACAGCTAGCTAGATGGTCATCACTCAAAAGCTAATTTTGAGAGTTTTGGGGTGTGTTTTACTTGATGATGCACATAAAAATCAGCTCCCCATATGGCTGTCACGGATGTGAAATCTAGCTATGGAAACCAAGCCAGTTTTTGTACCAAAATGAACATTTGTTAATGTTATTTTTAAATTTGGGTATATCTTACTCATAAGCATTTACTCCAGTTGTGTTCCAATTGTGCTCTGATGATGCAGTCTATCGGCTATTAAACAATAGGCTGAACTACGACTGAGGTGCAAAGCAGATTTTTATTATCCAACAATTCAGAGAGGTCATTAACTCACATCACAGAACAAAGGATAATCATAAATGACAAATTGTCAGTAGGAAACAGCCGTCTTTAAAACATCACATGAAAACATCAGAACCTTGGACACGGTCTAAACGCCTACGTGTCAAAACTTAGCTACTTGATGGAGCCAGAACAATAACAAATCACGGCCTTCACAGAGACAGGAATCGAGATCAAAAGTCATGGGCCTGACTCGTGACACAGGAATTTAGATCTCAGAATGCGATTTTTAATATCACAGTTAATTTCTGCGGCTAAGCTGAACATTTTTACATTGTGGGGTCAGTGGAGATTCTCTAGATTTTGGAGCCAGCCCCTCGTGGTAATTCAAGGAACTGCACTTCCTGAATTGTGTCAGTTTACCAGATGCAGGCCCTTGGTTGCAGTCTGCAGTTTAACTGCAAAGAACTTCAGCAACCAAACTGGGAGTTAGTGGGGACTTTCTATGAGGCAGCGGTTGTTCCCAATCGCTGGCTGTCCTTGGAACACTTGAGTGATCTGATTGAAACATCCATCACTGTCCTGAGAGAAACAATCACCTGGTAAGCCGTTTCTGACAGCGCCTACCCCAAGAACTGATGCTTTGCAAAATGACTTCTACTTCCCAGATGCTGCTGTGTAAGAATCCAAATTGCATGATCTGGATATGGTGTCTCTGCAAAATGCTCTAAGTCAGCATTACTCTGGAGTACTTTCTGAACAACCTGTAAGGTTCTCATGTGTGCACAGATAAGTACATGGAGAGGACCAAGTCGTTCAAGACTTTAGTTTCCTTTTTCACTTCTCTGGAACTGTCTTTTGGGGCTTTTGATTACCGTTAGGTTATATTTAGGCTTTCCAAATGGACTTGGCTAGGTTTAGGAAGAGATTGTCGCTTTGTTTAAAATACCATGCAACTGTTAGAGGCATTTATCTGTGTTGACATTTGAACCAAAGGTTCAGAGTGAAAAACGGGGCCCAAAGGATTTGCTCCTAACATCTCAGAGACCAGCACTACATGACATTTCAGAGGACCCACGTCTGTACCCTAAAATGTCAAAGCTGTTTATGGCGTCGAAAGAAACACCCAATACAATGTTAGCCAGGGGTTTTTAATTTTGAGGCTGATCGTTATTTTTTCTTTTTGATTTAGCCAATATGATCTCAATAGCAGAAGCTTCTTGCCAACGTCCACACTACAGAAGCGCTCTGAAGCAAGGTAATCAGATTTCCAGCAAGACAGTTCTGTAACTGACCCCTACCTCTGAAATGTATCTGCAGCAAAAAGTGGATTAGAGAAAAGATTCACGTGAACGAACTGTTTTCATGCATTTCACATGTTATATGGCATTATGTAGCAGGACGTGAATCCTCGCCGTTGTCCTTGCATGTGTCAGACAGACATTCAGACATTCTTGAAACGCAGGAGACATCACCACATCCTGTTTAAAGCCAACCGCTCAGGGAGAAATATATAAATATTTAGATAAAAGTGAGAGGTATCTGGAGCTTTGAACATCCGATATAAATATGCCGCCTATTTTTGGAGCCAGCCTTCCTCGCATCATCCTTTTCAGGTGCCCTCAAACAGGAATTATGTGTGAAAGTCAGAAGTATGTTTTGACAGAAGTACAAGGTGCATTGTTCAAATGCGCGAGACGGCAAATGTCAGACGTTTGCCGATGAGAAAGGTAGAGGAACATCAGCGCGCCGTTGTTGCTTTTCTCTGCAGTATTTCTCCGTGCTGGTGCTGAGGGAGCACTGCGGTACTGCTGGGATCAAATAAAGGGGTTTTTAAACAGGCATTGTGAATGGCGTATTAGTGACACTTTGTGATCACACACACTTGAGATGTAAAAGACATGCCAATCCTTTTTTTTCCGTGAGTGCATTTTCTACTTGAGGAGCCTCTTTTCAAGTGTTTATCCCCTAACGCAGATAGTCTTGAATTAATGCATCCCTTTATGTCGGCGCTCCTATTAGTTTTTAGAAATGGCACTCAGCTGCAGAGCGTTTCATCTGATCATCTGAGCTGCAGCCCTGAGCATGAATCATTTTAAGTCTTCACCGTTATAGTTATGGTCTTCTGATTAGCATGAAGGATAATTACAAGCCATGTCAACTGTAGACTTTACAACACCATACAAGGTTTAATAGCACTGGCTTCTTTACATACAGCGATCCCTTATTTTTCGTGGTTAATGGGGACCGGCGCCACCCCGCGACAATCAAAATTCGCGATCTGGAGCCGGAGCCCCCCGAAGCCTCAATAATGTGTTTAAAATATGTTTAAAAACACCAAAAAAGTAGCGAGGCACTGCAGCAAAACAAGTCAAAGGCTCAACTGTGGTCTTTCTGTTTCCTTCACAGCCTCTGGTCTCTGAACCGTAGTAAACAAACCGCTGGTATTGTGCTACTTTTTGGCTCGTAATTAGTGGCTAACACACTAACAACAACAAAGAAAAAGTCCGGTTTTCTCTGCATGGAACGAGCACTTTATTCTGGCACTGCAGGAACTTGTAACATCACACAGGTTGTATTGTTCAGCTCCTGTCGGTTAACAGAGAATGTAAATCTATACACGCTGGGATGCTGTTTATGCTCACTCCACTTTTCATCTAACCTCGTTTTCTTTTGCCGTCCCACGACACACACACTCCATTACCCATAAGGCCACCTTCTTAAAGGGGCCAGGCTGGCTCACTGCATTTCTTCACTGTAAGAGAACGCGCACAACATCCTGTGATGTTTCCGCAATTTTAAAATTTTTTTTTAATTATATTATATATTTCTGGAAAAAATCCGTGAAGCACTAATAGCCGCAGTACTCTAACCGCAAAGTGGCAAGGGATCACTGTACTATCAATTAGAAGCTGAAAATAACACATAGATGAGGTCTTTAAGTGAACTTCCCAAATTGCAGAACAAGAGACGGAACAGTTTACCAGTGAAATCTCCAGCTCTGGGACAGCAAGAAGCTACAGCATATGCATGAGTTTATAAACTATAAAAGCACCTTGTCAAATGCACTTACTGCAGACAGTTTCCTTCTGGAAAGGATGTAAAATATGCACTTTAGCACATGCAGGAAAAAAAAAAAGCCACAGGCGAGAAATCTTTTTCATTTGCTCAGGGTATGTGTATCAACTTCTCCCACAGTGTTTTAGGTCTAACAGGTCCACAGTGGGAAAATGTGGAATTTTAAATATTCCTCTTGCACCACACAATCTGAACATAGCTGGCATTTCAAGTGCAGCGTTTGACATGACTGCAGCGCCCTGCAGTAAACACAGAAAGCTAAATCCTTCCGAGCACAAAGATGCAAATCTTCAGCGCTGTCGTCTCGTTTCCCCCTTGCACCGTTGCTTGTTAGCGTCTTAGTGCCTTTAAGCTGGAACTCTACAGTTTTCTTGTTAATAAGCGCTGCTGTTGACCATCTGGCTGCCAGAATGAGTCACTTTTGCCAAACCAGACTTCTGCCCTGCTTCACTCCACAGTAATCCGCCCGGCCCTCGTTTGTGCTCCTTGGCCTGAAAAAGTGGCGTGTTATCGTTTCTCCTCAGGCCGCTGACCGGCTTCTGCCGTCCGCCCGGAGCAGGGTCCCCTGGCCCCCACGGCGCTCTGAGTAGCACTGCTAATGAAAATGAGGCTGCTGGGTCGCACGGATCAATATTCTGAGCCGTGCGCCGGAGGAGCAGCTGCGCCAGCCTGACCGGCTGCCGACTCCACACCGGCAGCCTCTGCTGACACCGGGCTTTCTGGGTAACCCCTCAGGTGTGCAGGTGAGGATATTTCCGTTATCGCCCGTTACTTATCCCGCAGCAGCACCTGAGCCACCGGTTTGGTCGAGTCACATTTTTCTGTTACGGCGACTTGACAGTCCTTCACGTGGAAGAGTTCCTGCACCTCATAAAATCTGCTCGGTAATAAAGTTTGCCAATGAAGATTAGCGTTAAAAGGCTCTGACACGAGGGACAGTAAAGAGAGTAAAGCTTCTGACTAAATACAGTACGCAAAACTGTAATTATCTCACTCTGACTGAAAAGGATATGCCATGTTTGGCTTGTAGCTCTTTAAAAGATGCAAAACCATTGTCAACCATTGCATATTTTCAGACAAACCTAAGACATAAAGAGGGATAAATGCCTTTTTAATACCTTTTTACTAATAAAAAGGTATTAAAATATCAATCATTGCAGCTGAAATATGTTCTAAGGCCTCTTTTACTGACAGAAGTGGATGGATTTTCTTTTTTCAGACGTGTATTTACACCATTTCTTCACAGCAGCTGGTTTTAGGTTTCATCCCACCCCCATCTCATGCAGGGAAGCCCCTGTTTAAAGAAGCATTGCAGGTTTTTTTCTCTCGTACTACCTTCTTCTGAGGTACAAACAGCTTGATTTGAGGAGGTAAAGATGGGGAAGCTGCATAAAGGGCCTTTCAAACAGGACGCAGAGCGGGCGCCGGGCTCCGCTGTGGAAGCCATCCATTTCCATGTGCTGCGCAGCACAGGAACGGTGCAAAGACGCGCACGCCACGCATGAGCTGAAGGTGAAATTCAGCTCTGTGACAACACCTCGATGCACCCAATTACAGACGGTCTGACAGAGCACAAAGACAATGAAGGAAAAGCTGCTTTTTGCAATGTCCCATTGTTCCTAAGCCGTGGCAGAATGGGAGTTTAGACACACTGTGACATAAAGAATAAAGCATTGATGTGGACTGAAATCCCCCCCCCTGCATGGGCTTAAAAGCTGCATTTAATAGTAGTAGAAATGTAACATTTCTTTCCCCCATTTTCATAGTAAAATGTTATTTTGAAGCAATCGCCGCCCCGCAAAGCTCCAAATTGATGATAGTTTGGTGCTTCTCTCCCCAACTGGCTGTATGACGTCTCCTGACGACTTCAGCCTGAAGGACCTGAGCAGCGGTCCTGGACCCGCCGAACATGATACCATAAAATAAAAGCAGAATCGTTGCTAATTATTGTTCTGGCACATTTTGTCTGATGATTTTTGTTACACGTCATTTTTAATCAGGCAGCTTTGTTTGCGTCCAATGTGCATGTCGGTGTCGTGGTCAGAAACCAGTGGGATTGCTGGGAAATTTACTGGGCTGACGGGAGATCAGAAAACAGTGCAAATGAAAACATAAATGAGACATTGCTTGGTTTCCTTTAACAGCCAGATTCCACTCAATAGCTAAATTAAACTTTAATAGAAGTATGAAATATTATTTTCACACTTTAAATAATGAGTATAATACTGGAAACACAGCCATTCCCCCACATTTATTCTCACCAGTAAATACATGTTTCTGAGAGAAAGTGTGCTAGTATTACTCTACCATAGACGGCATTAATTTTATCACTTAGATGCATAAAACTCTTCAAACGACGGAGTGCTGTGCGCCAGTAAGTGACACAGATGCACCGATAACTCCTTCCACAAATACGGAGTGGTCGAAATTTATGGCTTCAGTCTTTTTATGGAAAGATTTAATCTTGAAGCCCATAAAAACTGCGGCTGCTCCTGCAAATACAAGGTTATCACAGGAGGAGTCCGACAACCGCTTTTATCGATATCCAAAAAATAACAAGGAGCTCAGAAGAAAAGACGAGAAGCTTCCAGGGTTTGAAATAAAATTGCTAAAGAGAACGTGGACCCTGAACTCCTGACTGCTGAATCTGTGAAGGAAAAGGTCAGTGGGAGTTAGTCATGCTTCTGATTCTGACATCCTCGGGTTGTACGTACAGTACTGTGCTAAAAGTAATTCTCGTATTCTTTTATCTGGCATCAATGAAGAAACTGAAAGCAAAGACCAATTTAAAGAATTTATTATACAAAGAATAATACAAGGATTTAATATGCCATGCAGAATATTTTAATGGGCTGATGGTACACTTGTCCACAACACCACAGAGGCGCTGCCGTGGACAAATGCACGCAGAATGTTGGACTGTGTCCATTTTTAAACTCAAGAAACTCAAGTGCTCGTGTTCTTCCGAGTAACTGTCCTTTGTCTCAAAATCCAGGTGGCCAACAGCTCTGACTCACAGGTCCAGACACATGCTGTTGTGTTGTTTGTCCAGGAGATGAGATGTCACTTAAATGTGTTTGTCTATGCTAGTCACAAACTTCCTTGGAAATCAGCAGGTCAGGATGTCAGGATGTCCCAGTCATTAGGTCATAAAACCTAAAGCAGCAAACTGAGGACTCGCGGTCATAAAACAGCCAACATTCCTACAAGCAATAAAGTTTAGCTTTAACAGTTTAAAAAAATCTAGTTAATTCTAAATCCTAACAGTGCCAAAGTCTGATGCCATCCCTGGTTTGGTTGTTTTTAGGGATGTCCGATAATATCGGCCCACCGATATTATCGGCCCGATATTGGCATAAAAATGTAATATCGGTAAATATCGGTATCGATATATATTTATTTTTTTTTTTTTTTGCACAGACAATGTGTTAATTCCACGAGAGGAGATATGTGATGTTACCTAAAATTAGTTTTGAGGAAAAAATAGCCCGCATATATCGGTATCGGTAGATATCGGTATCGGAAATTGAGAGTTGGACAATATCGACATATCGGATATCGGCAAAAAAGCCAATATCGGACATCCCTAGTTGTTTTATCAATGTCATTTATGTCTCCCTTTATGATGATACGAAACAGGGAATGCAGTCATGCTATGTAAGATCTTTCTTCAACTGGACCAAAAGACACAGGCTTAAAAAGATGGCCGCACAGTTTCATGTCCTCGTGAGTCTTTGTGAGTCCTTGTGCGCTTAGCTGCAGATTATTCTTCAGTCCTGAAGCGAGCGAGGAGGAGGATCAAGAGGTGAAGGGGGGGGATCATGAGGTGTCTTCAGAGACGGGGGCAGGAGGGTTCACAGGTGAGGCGTCCCCTTACAGATGCTGAATGGCAGCGAGTCATGCTGCCTACTCATCCGCTGTGTCCTTGATGTAAAGTACATGTCATCCTGTCATTCATCACATACGGCTTCCTCTCAAATGTGCACGACCTGAAAATGAACAGGTGAGGCAATAAAACAGCATTTCACCTGTACGAAGTGCAGGAGACAGAAAAACTCAGGGGGTTATTGAAGGAAATTATTCATGGAATAAGTTACCAGGGTGTTTGAGCTCCTGCCCTTCCTGAGAGGGAAGACATTTTCCCCTCACTGCAGGTTTAACATACTGGAGTTTTCACTAAACTTGTTTCTGAAAAAGTCCCCAGGTTCTTCTATTTTCCATTTGTATATTATGGAAAATAAACACATCATTAAACTTTAATGAAATAAAAAAAATAACTAGGTCTCTGCTTCTGTTTCAGTGCAAGAAGAAACAGAAAATACCGTTGAAACTGACAGAACAGGACTTGAAGACCGCAACGAGTTCAAATTCAGGAGGGGAAAGAAAATTAGAGGAAAAAAAATTAGTTTCGTTCATCCATATGAGGACCACATCTGTTACCCAATGAGTGTATAATTTGCAGAAGTGAAAAAAAATAAAATAAAGTGATGTGGCATGTAGCCAGGAGAGGCGAAAAGAAAAACCTACACAGCTTGAAATTAGTTGCTTCCTGCTGACCAGCGGTGGAAATATGAGAACCGGCTCGAACATGATGGTGACAGAGACCTGTGGCTACCACTTACATCAAAATCAGTACAAGCACTGCTCTGATGGGGGGCGGGGGAAGTGAGGTTGCATAAACTGCTCGACAGTCACACTATTTCCAAATTTCCGAAAGACATCAACATAGCTTGTGTATGCAAACAGTGTGAGGATTTCATCCCTGTTCCGCCTCATCTAAAGATGAAACAATGGGAGAGCCACATCTCTGAAGAGTCAAGGACAGAGGGAAGATGCTGCGATAAAAACAGATGGTTCTCAGGTACTGTATCACACATCTCTCACGCTGACCTACCCCAAGGTTCACCCTTCTGCACACAAGCAGCTTTCCTTGGATGACTTTTTTTTTATTTTTTTTGTGTGCACAAAGGCATCAAGAGTATTGTTTGGGCACACTCCTGCAGGGAGGGAAAAAAATCATATTGTCCGGCTTATTCGTGGATTTTTTAGAAATATATAACATAATAAAAAGTCAAGGAAAAATCACGGAAGCATCACAGGATGTTGTGTGCGTTCTCTCACAGCGAAGAAATGCTGTGAGCCAGCCCGGCCCCTTTAAGAAGGTGGCCTTATGGGTAATGGAGTGGCCTTATGGGTAATGGAGTGTGTGTGTCGTGGGACGGCAGAATGAAAATGGGGTTAGATGAAAAGTGTAGTGAGCATCAACAGCAGCCCAGCGTGTATAGATTTACATTCTCTGTTAACCGACAGAAGCCCGAACAATACAACCTGTGTGATGTTATAAAGTGCTCGTTCCATGCAGAGAAAACTGGACTTTTTGTTTTGTTGTTGATAGCGTGTTAGCCGCTAATTACGAGCCAAAAATAGCACAATACCAGCCGTTTCTTTTCTACGGTTCAGAGACCAGAGGCTGTGAAGGTAACAGAAAGACCACAGTTGAGCCTTTGTCTTGTTTCGCTGCAGTGCCTCGCTACTTTTTTGGGGGATTTAAACATATTTTAAACACATCATTGAGGCTCGGGGGGACCCTGGCTTCAGTTCGCGGATTTTGATTTTCGCGGGGGGGCCGCCGGTCCCAATTAACCGTGAAAAAAAAGGGATCACTGTACTGCATCCACTTGGGAAAAAAAAGGCTTGTTTACCTGAATCGGGGTAACCCCAATGTAGAATATGAAGCGTCAGGGAGGCAGGGACTCACAGTCGTCCGGGGCTTTGCAGACACATGCTTTTTTTTTTACAGCTATGGCTTTCTGCAGTAATTCCTGAAAAAGCAGACGTGATCAACACTCACGTAGCCGTCAGCGTCTTCATCAATGACTGGAACATAGCCTGGAAGTTCTCCAGCACATCAACACTTCCTTCCTTGTCCTTCCTGCCTTCCTCTGCGTTGGATCTACGTGATTTACGCGCCGCAGCCGTTTGAAGGTAGTAAATGACATAAAATCAATGATTTGTCTCACTCGTTTTCGGCTTGTTGCTTTCTTTACAGGAAGTGGTCGTGTCTGCAGAAAGCCCAAAATGCAAAGGTCTCATACAGTCTACAGCTGCGCCTCATCATCCGTGGCCATCACAGCACATACCAAATTCTACTCTGTTGTTGGTAAACTACATTTTCTGAATTAAGGACCCCCAAACAATGTCACAAGATTGCACCATGTTGGAGATTTTGAATTTTCAGAGACTAAAACATCTGCTCTCAAGCACCATTGAGGTTTTTTTTTTATACCAAGCTCCCTTTTATCTTCAATCTCTGTCATATTTGACTTTTTTAGCTACAATAAAGACAGAACTTTAACTTTCCATCACTTTCTAAAAAAGGAGGAATCAAATGCGGTTTGCAATTGATGTGGAACTCCCTCATGAATTTAAAAAGAAAAAAAGTATCAGTTGATTTCAGCAAGATTTGACGAGCCCTCACATGAAAGCAGCAAAAAGATCGGGAAGAAAAGTGTACCTGATATCCGATACAGTTTTTCCTCAGAGTTGCATCATTCGCCGGCCACAGAGTTTTAAGGTTCAGTACAAAGCAAATAAGTTTTAGAGACAGGAAAAAAAAAAAAAAAAAAACCTCAGCATTTCCATACAGCCAGGTTTCAGAGTGGATCACTAGTTTTTAAGTGCCTCTCGAAGGCAGATTGTGATTCCACCACGTAACGCTGCTGAGTCATTAAACAGCTCAAGCGGCTCAGAGTGGGTGGATGTCCGCTTCAGAAGTGGACCTGCACGGAAATAAGAGCGAGTAAGAAAAGCATGAAGCTGTTTGCTGTGATAATTAGGCTGTCAGGTCACTTTTGCTCCAAACTATCCGCTTAATTGTGCTGCATATCGTACTTGATATGCAGTACTTATCGTACTTCAACGATTCAAGGCTGCCTCGTCTGTCGCGTGCAACTCGTCACAGAGCAAAGAGCCATTAGGTGACAAGGCAGATGGTCATTCACCGGCTTAGTCTTTTTATCTTGAAAATGATGAAACAGTTATTTTCAAGGTCACATAATAACCACAGTAAGTTTATCATATTGATTGTGCCTCTAACAAGGGAAGCTATCTGCATCAAGACTGGTTAGCTTCTTTTTTAGCTTCTTTTTTTTTTCTTTATAACACATTGGAACCAGATTCTGAGACAAAATCAGACAGAAATACAGACAAACACCGGTTTTAACCTTCCAGTACACCTTTATAGACTTACAAAAAAAAATCTTTTGGTCAGCTGTGTCCAGTGCAGTACAGATAAAGTCATGGTCCGTGTGATTTAATGAGGCTAAAATCCAGGCTGAAAAGGAGAGAAAAATGCATTCCATGAATTTCCACCATCTCTCCTCATCTACAGTCAACAGTTTGTTAATGCCTCAGTCCATGTTTACTCATCCAGCCCTCCAAGGTCATGTCACTTGATGTACCGGTGATTACGATATGATGTGCCCAAACAGGTCAGTGGTCGCCGTTAGCTTTGCTCCGCTAGCCAGACTCTCCCTCATTATTGGACCGCTGCAGATCTGCAGGTTCTTCCTAAAAGCGTTCCCTTGAAGGGACGGACTCACCGCCGGCAAGACGGAAGCCCGCTTCCCCAAGAGATACCGGAGTTGGTGGTAACTTACTGAAGTGGCACGTTTGAATGATGTTCTGTGTAGCCACATGAGTTCATGTCAATCATAAATAACAGCTTCCATGTTCTTATCAAATATTTCTGTCCAATATTGTTTCCGAAGTAGGTTTTAGTTGTAGCAGTGTGGAGAATAAGTGTCTTTTCTGTGAAGCATTACATCTCTAAGCCTCTCTAAGACGTCCCTTTTATAGTTAATCATGTTGCAGGCCTGATATCAATTAACTTCATTAGTAGCTGGATGTTCTCTCAGCTGAGTCTTTTTAAACTTTCTTGCGTTTTCAGCCATTTGTTGCCCCAGTGCCAACTTTATTGAGACCTGCGTCAAATTTAAAATGAGCTCATTTAGTCAATAAAAGTGCAAAATTTCCCAGTTTAGACATTTATGTAATCTATGTTCTGTTGTGAATAAAATATTGGCTCGTGTGATTTGAAAGTCTTTTGGTTTACTTTTTTTTTCAAATTTCCAGAATTCAGCTTGTAGAAAGACAATTAATCATGAACAAAAAAAAAAAAAAAAAACAATCATTATTGCTGTATAAGATTAAGATCACCAAGGAAGGAATGTGTATTTTGAATATTTGAATACCTGTATATATTTCCGCCTGTGGTTATACACCTGGCCAGTAGGTGGTTTCATGCGCACACGAAGCTTCAACAGATTAACCCTTTCTGAACCAACTGGCTCAGGTACCATCCCTGCAGTAGACTAATATGGATTGTGTGTCACTCTTTAAAACCATTTTCTTTAATTTGGACACATCTGAGTTCAGAAGCAGGAACTGCAAAGCCAGGCCAAGCAAGTTTGATTCCTCTTCTGCTCAGGTTCATTGGGGAATTTACCAAGTTTAGTGTTGAGGAGGGCGAGTTAAAGGAAATGTTTGAGCAGCCAGAGGTTTTTTTTTTCTTTTTAGTTGTATACAATTCAAAAGGTAATGTCTGTAAAAGTGTTTAGACTAGAGCTTTAGGAATCCCTCAAGCATTTAAATGGATACTCCAACATTTTAGGAACTAATTTACCATCAACCTCAG
The DNA here is from genome assembly GCA_018398805.1 of Hirundichthys speculiger. Taxonomy (NCBI): domain Eukaryota; kingdom Metazoa; phylum Chordata; class Actinopteri; order Beloniformes; family Exocoetidae; genus Hirundichthys; species Hirundichthys speculiger. Next base: position 15,597 of record JAGFBZ010000499.1, on the reverse strand, counting down.
AGTTTTTACAAGAGGGCTAACACATACATCTTTTATAGGATTATGTAATAGCATTTAAGTAGCAGTATTTATCAGAAAGTGATGGAACTGGCAAGTTCAAATACTATAGAGAGAAACTAGATTTCTGTTATGCAGTGAAATGTGTCCAACAAAATGCTTTTGCATCTCTCTGCTTGTGAGTCTCCGTCTGGGCTGAGCCCCCTGTAAAGGTCTAATCTCTGAACCGCCCATGGATGAAGCCTATAAATGAGGATTAGACGTCTGCTTACATGAAACAATATATATCTAGAGAGTGTTCTCCAGTGTGATAAACAGCCATGTTAGCTGACATTTCCTACCCATTGATTCCCATCATTGGCTCAACCTTTTGGAGGGCTTTGGTCTGACCTACACGGGCTCCGCGGGAAGGAACAGTGCCACTGACATTCGTACAAAAGCGGCCCGCCATCGATCAGTTTGCGCCTAAAAATAAAGTCGAGGCCCAGCAATGACGGAGAGGCAAGCAAAAGGCCCCTGTCTGCTAATCAATGGTGACCTAGAATTTTAAGACGTGGATCGATACATCTTGCTTTTCTTGCATGATCCAATGATCTTTTGAGTTTGTCTGACACTCTGGAGGAGTGCAGAGGCAAAATGTCAGGTGGGAAATTAGTGTCATTTCTCGTTAGTTTTGCTATTTTTTTGAGAGAGGATTGCTCCTTGTTTTGTGCTTAAGCTCAAACACAAATGAGAAATGTTGCCGTTATGAATCACGAAAGGGATTTAGAGCTGTTAACGTTATTTTATGAACTTTAGAATGCATTTGCAATCCAATGTGACCTTTCCAGGCAATGTGAAATTTAATTGAGCCAGATTTACAGATCGGAGGTGTTGATTGCCTGCTGGTCATCCTGTCACCCACTCCCTCTTTATCTGGTCTTCAATAAATCTCGTCATATTTCCTCCCTTCCTCCTCCTATCTTGCAGCAGCTTCCTCAAGGCAACACGCTTTCTTCCTATATTTCTCTCTGGTGAGTATTAAATCTTGCATTTCAAGTGTTGTTTTCATGTGGAAAGAGTGAGAGTGTCCCTCTGTGGTTTTAGCCATTGAGTTGAAGATGAGGTGACAATCTACTCATCTTTCAGTGAGGGCTGTTGATTAAAAGAAAGCAGAACAGTGGTATTAATTTTCATCATAATATCAAATTCAACAGGGGCTTGTGAAAACATGATACCAAACCGTGGTGATCTGGACTAGATTCATAAATGACTGTAAAATAGTTTCCAGCAGTGGTCCCCAATCCCCCGGCCATGGATCAATTGGTACCGGGGAACCCGAGAAAAAAATAGTTTTTTACGTTTTATTTATTATATGAGTCTGAACGAGCTTTTATTTTGAATGATCTTTTATTTTGAAAAATGACCGGATTCTCTCTGTTACATCTCGGTCACTTGAGCACAAAAATTGAACCCAGCTAGCAAAATAAGTAACAAATAGACATCTTTGGAAAGTTTCCTTGTGAAGGGGAAAATGCACAGTGAAGAGAAAGAAGAACAGACTACGACTTCCAAGAAAAAGAAAGCTTTTAACAGACAATACCAGGAGTCCTACTGAAATATGGATTTATCACGACACGTGATTCCCATGTACCAAGCCCACTCTGCGTGAGTTTTTTTTTATTTTTTTTTTATTTATTTTATGGGTATAGAGCAGTAGTTGTCAAACTTTTAATATGTGTACCACCTGAGAAACTGTTTACCTCTCTGAGTACCACCATGATAACCAATTTTAAAATATAGCCATTTATGCCTTCTCAATTCGGAGAGATGTTTATTCCTTATTGTGGTTATTTATTGTTGCCTGAATTGTTACTTTACTGAAGCAGACATTTACAACTCTGTCCAGCAATTCTCACAGACTCATACTCTCATACAGAGCAAAATAAACACTCAAAAGTTCTTACATCTGCACTGCAACTGAATATGCAACAAATATTATTTTATAAGACTCTTTTAATCATCTCAAGCTAAACATTTAGTTTGAAACATATTTATAATGCATTGTATGTTTCTGATTTTTTTTCAAGTGAAAATGTGGAAAAAATGTGGAAAATCATGACGTTCCCCCGCGTACCACCAGAGAGCGCTCACGTACCTCTGGTGGTACACGTACCACAGTTTGCGCACCACTGGTATAGAGGATGATATCAGAGACTTTGATGTTATACTCATGTTATGTTATTGGTGTAATATAACGAGGAAGCCTGACTCCACCTCCCCACCTCCCTCGGTCTGCGGTAAAATTGTCAAGTGTTGACCGCTCCGCAGTTACAAAAAGGACCACTGCTATGAACTATAACCTTTGTGGTTGTTCTGTTACAGGAAAACTCATTATGTCTTCATCTTTTTCTCTATCCATCTTCTTTCCATTCCGTTTTTCTTTCTGTTGTTGCCCTGAGTGACAGTAATTTAATCTGTCAAACATGTCGAGCCCCCAAATGCTTGACATTTAGGATCCGAATATCTCACTTGTTTGCATTTGACCAGTTTATATCCTCAGGCTGCACTTCCTGAATGTATGATGATAAAAGTCCAATTAAATTTTTTTTTTTTCAGATAGTGAAAGAGTGAATTGGAAAAAAAAAAAAAACAAATTGAAGAATATGGAGCAATGTGTGTAGAGGGAAAGGAAGGGGACAATATCTCAAGAGCAAATCGCAGAGTCTTCATAATTCTGTTTAAATTAATATATGTGTGTTTATTTGCAAATGTTTTATTCATTGGGCACAATCTTAACAGCAGAGAGAATAAGCAATAACTTGCATTTGACAGTGCTTCAGCCCATGCATTAATTCTGCCTGACACCATCCAGCACACGTGTGTGTGTTTGTTTGCACTTGAGTGCGTGTTCACATTCATTTCACCATGAACTCATGCTGAACTCGTGTGTTAGCACTGCGAGAGAATAAATGCCAAGTATGTCCTGCCTCTGTTCTGTCGTGAGTACTCACTGGGACTGCGCGACGCCTCTCTGAGCTTATTGCACATTACAATTATCAATCCAGCTTTAAGTGGCATGACCTCTCAAAGGACGAGAGGAAAGGGGAATTAAAAAAAAAAAAAAAAAAAACAGTATTAGAATCAATGACCATATGTCATTCAATTTCCTGCCACGCTGCAAATCGATAAATCATCCCTTATGTGTGTTGGGGAGTGGCTGGTCAAGACACCGGGTCTGTGTTGGAATCCACCTGAGACCAGGTCTGGGTTAGCAAGTGATTTAAAAATGCTGAAACTGTTGGAAATGGGCATTTCATAGAATCACATTCAGCATTTGCTATTGGAAAACTGGGATACACACGGCAGAGTGCCATAAATGGGGAAATATGAATAAATGGGCCAAAAAAAACCAAACAGTCATTTGTTTTCATTTACCACTGCAGGATGATGCTGAGTGGCTGAAAAGGTCTGGGGTCGTTAATCTCTCTATCCCGGTCCTTACTTTGTCATTGTATCCCAGGGTCATGCACTGTACAAACTGGAGCTGCGTCTGAAACAGCCGTCAGAGCATACTGCACTCTGTTTGCTGTTCAGCATCGAGTTTGAGTGCTAAGATTTTCAATGTGTAAATTTTATCCACTAAAAAAAGGGGATCAAATTCACCAGCTGAGATCCTGACATGTGCAAAACTGTCTCAAGATGCATCGCAAAGTTACTGAAGCGAGACTTGGTAGCTGTAAGTAATTTCATAGAACAAGGATGTTTAGTAAAAGCACATTTTCTGGCTGACTGTTGGACATCATTGTCCATTATATACACAGATTAGTAGATAAGTGGTCATGTGTCACTGTCTTGTTTCTTGTTTCTTGATTTATTTAATTAATTTTTTTCCATGTGCAGCCAAGTTACATTTTTTTTCCAGGTTTTCTCCACATCTATATTTATGTAGCCTTGAAAGCCGTGCAGTTCTTCTACTCTGAGACAGATAACTAGTCTGGTCAAGTCTTTGGCTTTAAAGGGTTAGTACTAACAGATGCAGAAGTAATGCCTCTGGACACCATTAGATTGGTGTACAACCAATCAGCGAAACGAAGCATGTGACGTAGGCAGAGACGACCAGACTGATAGTAATAAAAGACTTTCAAAATGGTCTACATGGGAGCAGTGGCGATTTTGGGGGGTGGCCTGAAACCACCCCCCCAAAATCGCCACTGTGCTGAGCTGTGGTCAGCAGCGTCGGTTACTGGTCGCGAGGCTGATTGGCAGAACGCTTCCAGAAGGTGCTAGTCGATCAGATGGTGACAACCAGCCAACATGAATCGATCATCAACAAACAGAAAGGTATGGTCATCTAATGTTGAATTTATCCCGAATTTCCACCTGAATGTGAAAATGTTCATGTAGCATGCTAACAGCAGCTAGCTAGACCCTGCACCGCATTTACCATTTTTTAGCTATTGCTATGTTGATAGTGACATAAAAAATGAAACGCCATGTTTTCTTAATTAATTACGGAGGTGTCTAAAGCTTTTTACAGATGTGTGTGTTCAGTAGATAAAGTTATATACGTTATATACGGGGCGGGCGAGGGGAGGGGGGCTGTTGTCGCTTAGGAGAAAGTGATTCTGAGGATCTCAGTCATGAACTCCACCAAGCAAGGAGGCTTTTGCAAGGACACAGCAAAGTGAAATACAGACTGAGCAACTTGAGTATCCTTAGCATTGAAGCTAGAAGAGCTAAGTCTCTTGACATGGACAAGTTTATCCAACTTTTTGCAAGCAATCAGAAAAACAGGAGAATTAATCTTTTTTAAAAGTGGCATGTTATTGATTGTGGTTCTTGCAAAAGTACCTAACTGTGCAGTGCAATACAAAAGCAAGGGCTTATTGGGAACCTCTTATTGTTCTTGACTTTAAAAGTTTATAAAAGAGTGTGTTGTTGTACATAGTGTATTGTTATCATATTGTGTTTGACTTATTTATCATTTATATAAATAAATATTCAAAGGAATCATTACTTTTGACCTGTATCATTTTTTTAATGATTATACATTATACCTGATATTATCGGCAGATTGATTTTGTTGAGGACTTTAATGTTCTACAATGAGAATGGCTCTGAAAATGTGTAACTACCATAATAGGTTGAAATGGAACAGGAATAGAAAACTGTCAAATGTCAAAACAACAGTCTGACAATTCAATGAATGCTAACATGAGTTCTAGAATTAAATTATTAATATATGTGTAGATGTTGATGCAAAGCAATGCAATTTTGATCATATGCCATTCATAAAGGTTCTCCCCAGTCAGGCTCTGTGTCCCATCTTGCAACCCCAGTAAAAATGTCCTGGATACGCCACTGCATGGGAGTAGGACTGCTAGTAAACAACTTGTCGGTTTTGCAGTAAAAACATGTTGGTCCGCAGTTCTGCAACCATCATGACTCAGTCATCACGTAACGCTTGGCCCCGCCTCGTTTGTGGTAGGTTTGGTATGTTCTGTACTACTGGAGATGGCTGTGAATGAGAAGGGTACCAGTTGCTGCCTGGTTTGTCCAGATGACTGTGGGATTGTTGAAGCAGCTGTATGATCTTCAACTCCAACTCCAGGATGATAAGCAAACTGCAGCGGGTCCTGGAAGGTGCTTGTTTGCTTATTCAGGTGAGTCGATAAAAGTCTCTCAGGACCTTCGTGACGTGGGATGTTAGGGCTACAGGTCTATAGTCAGTAGGAGAAGATGGTACTGGAACAAAGCAGGATGTCCTCCACAGCACTGGAACCTTCTCCTGGCTCAGGCTGAAGTTGAAGAGGTGGTCTCCTGGTCTGCACAGGCTTTCAGGACTCTGGCGCTGACACCATCCATTCACCTGAAAGCTAGAGACAGACAGGCAGGAGGGAGAGGCAGCAGCAAGGTCCATGGCTGAGGTGGAAGATAAGACAGCTGAGATGTGACGGGTAAGCTGGGGGTCAAGGGAGGGTGGGAGGTCTGTTTGGCTTTAGGGCAGGAAAGGAGGATGCTGAGCTTATCTCTGAACTGAACGTGATGAAGAATCATTTCAGTTCATTGGCTCAGTCCAGACTTCCATCTATCTGATCCTCCTTCTGCCTGAAGCCTGAAGCAAAAAAAAAGCCTGCGATCTTCATGCCTGACCACACATCTCATACCTTGTGTTGCTGGATCTTGTTCTCCAGGTTTCTCCTACACACCTCCTTGTTTTCTCTAATCTTGTTGTTTTTGTACTGACCTCAATAATTCCCTGTCTCCCTCCCTGCAGCAGAGAGAGTCGTGGTTGGAATCTCCTCATGTGGCCACAAACCCACTGGGTGGTTGTGTCCGGTTGGTCAGCGGCAACTAAGCTGATGATGTCACACGTAGCATCGGCACCAGGTGATGGCGAGATGTATACACCTTTTTGACTTAAAAATTGTGGACATGCGCCCCCTAGTGGCCCAAACATAATTGGAGTGTGCGGTGCTCCACTTAAGTAACCCAAACACAGCAGCGTGGAGCATTTGTTACTAATAACGCAGACATGTCTTGGATTGATGATGTTAGGCAGTGGCCTCCAGTTACAGGTGAAGGTAGTTTATCGCTGTTTTTAATGATTGGTTATGGAAATAGCATGATCTATTCCCATAACCAAACACTAAAAACTGTGGGAATACGTGAAAAATGCAACGCTGGCTATAACTAACGTCAACAAGCCATAAAGCTTATGCTACTGTAACGTTAACGCTAGCGGTAAATTAGGCTATGTGTTAATGTTAAATTTAATTTATTTTATCATTCTCCTAATTCATTTATTCATTCATTGTTTTATAGGCATTCAGGATAGGATAAGGGGCCGAAGTCGGATAGGCTCGCTCGGGGACCCCGGGGTTTATTATATGGAGGTGTCCAGCTCATCCTCGCTGGATTTATTTATTTATTTATTTTATTTTAAAGTCCTTTCTGTTGATATTTTTCACCTAGGTCTTCCTAACTTCTTGGTTGTCGGTGCGCCCAGGAAATCGGTACAAACTGTATGGGCTGCAAACAAGGGCAGTATTCGTGCAGTAAAGGCTTGTGTATTTCGCATACTTTCTTCTTCCATTGTTGAATTTTCACGCCATTGTTGGCACAGTTTATGACGGAACATGTATTCTCCTCTCTCTGTCCTGTCTCTCATCTCTTTTTCTTTCTTTACCCGGCTGGCCTTCGGCAGGAAGGTTCCTCCATATGATCCAGGTCCTGCTTAAGGTTTCTTTCTCTTAAAGTGGAGTTTTTCCTCGCCACTGTTTGGCTTAAAGGTTTTTTTTTTTCTCCCGCTGTGAGAGCTCAAAATCATTTGGGCTCTTAAAATGTTTGCTGAAATCAGCTGCTCCCACTTATATAAACTCTCACGTTGCTATGGGTATTCATCATAATAGATGGCAAAAGAATAAATGAATAAAGTTAAAGTAACTACAAAAGCAGCACAACATCCAAACAGGACTGAAAACTAAGAAGGCTTTCAGTGAGGACGACAAAGCCCTCGTCCTTGGTTTGGAATTCATTTGGATTTTGCCTGCCACTCTGTTTTGTTTTCCAAGCTGACTGTCTTCATATATTATTAATTTTTCTCTTGTGACAAACTTCATTTAGACTTTAACCCACATGCCTCTTTGTCCTGTCCTCTATCAACACAGACTGATTCAAGCCCACATGGTCACCCTTCATTTTCCTGTCAAACTATTATTTTCTGACCTTCTCACAGATATTGTGAAGGAAATGAATAAAGCGACGAGGCTTTCCTTTCACACAAATTGAGCTTGCCCTTGTGATAAAGCTAAATAAATACAAAAATGATAAGAAAATATTTTTCCGGTCAGCAGCTCAGCCCTCAGAGGAAAAACATTACCATTCTACATTTCCAAAAAAATCTATCTGCATTTTTCCAGCAAATGGAATAAAAATAACTTCTAAAGCGACGGTCCGTATGTTGTACTTCACTGTAGCCATGCTGTCAGACTCCCGTTTAGCTATGTTATGTGAATAGAAGTCTTCGGTCACATCCAATCATCCGGTACGTGATAACTGCTGACGCCGTGAAAACCATCAGCAGAGGCCTCACACGGACACACACAAAGATTACAGCTGATATCTGCGCAAACCTGCTGCTTGACTTGACACAAATCCAATCTCTGGGCAGTTCTGTAACTGTGAGCGTACACTGAAGTCAGAAAGGCCAGCTGGCGGGGTGGCCGGCCCACGCCTGATGTTCCCTGTGCACAGCGTGGAACCGGCCCGACCGGCGATGACAGATGGGGCGCTGAGATACCAGAAACCTGCGAGGCAGTCACTTCCCCCCCCACAGACGGAGTGTGGTGACAGCGATGAACCACCTACAAAGCGAGGGGAGGACAAGACGGAGGGATGCGCGAGGAGGAATGCTAGGCAACAGGCTCGTGATTCACGCGAGGGCATCAATCACACGGAGCTAACGGTGAGCGACTCCGGCAGCAGGGGCGTGTCGTGACATTAGGGAATTTCAGTTTTGACCTCATTCATATTGATGAGGTCTAATCAGATCCTCGCCACAGTTTGACCAAAAAGCTATTATTTTACCTCAAAAAAAAAAAGAAAACTGAGATGAAATCGACTTGAAATATTAGAGCTAAATTCATTCTGTCGGTGCCCAAAGATGATCACAGTGAGGAATGACCAAATCACAGAGATCGTGAACTAATAAGACAGGCACAATGGATGCTTCAAGCTGTCTGTGTTCTGCTAATCCTTCCTCAAACTTAAAGACATGACAGTCCTGGACAGCCAAATCTATTATCTGAGGATCAACTACTTTATGTTTCTTTATTCCATGACACATTTCAGCTCAACTCAACTCAACCATACTGTTCTCTGCAGATAGTAGCCATCATTAGCTGGTCATCCTAATAGCAACTACCAGGACAGGAAAGCAGGGCCAAGAAACAGAAGCTGGTCTGACCTTCAGGGAATATTCACACTGCCAGCCCCGAGCCCATTTTATATCAGACTCTAATCTTCCCGACTGACCGTTTACACTATATATTGCAAGGAAATAGATCCGTTTTACCCGTCCTTGCGGACACTCCCTTATCCTCATCGTTGCTTTGGTAATCTGCACGAATAAAACGGCTGTAAACAAACACAAAGAGAGCGCGATGAGCCGGCTTTGCTGCTGTCACAAATGGTTACGTTGGAGCAGCGCTGCAGGTTTCCTACGTTCCAAGAAAGCAGCAGAAACAGAGGACGCTTTATTTTTGTAGCTGCTGTCTCCGCCAGTGTGCCAGTACAGCGGGGTGCGTATTCTAAATAGGTTTACTATTAGCCAAACGGCCAGCGGAGGTGATTTCATCCGTCACATCATCACTCTGCTGGATGCAGTCGTTCTTTTGACTCCGTTCACACAGCCGCTCAAAAGGGCTACAATCTGAGGGTTCACATCAGTGTAAGCCAGAAAAACAATCAGATATAGAAATAAAATCTGAATTGAGCACTATGACTTGCAGTGTAAACTCTGATTTAGGGAAAAATTGGTTTTTCATGAGATTTGTAGCTGTTATGGTCGAGATTAGTGCTGGGCGATATGTAAAAAATCATATATCACGATATGGACTATTTTATATCACGATAACGATATATATCACGATATACCATAATAAAGTATGTTTTCAGTTATTCTCTGAAAAGTTTGACAAAAATTTCATTGCTTACTTTTCAACTTAATTTTGAAAGGACATTTAGCTGAACTGTCACAAACATAGATTTTAGTGCAGCAAAAACAGGTAGGTACAGAGGTACAGTAGCTTTCACATTTTTTTAAAGTGCACAACTGTTTCTGAGAGGAAAAACACATTTTTTGCACTGAAGTTCAGCTATAAAAATTAAACACAAATTATTTTTCAACTTTCTGAAAGCTGTAACCTTGTAGTGCAAAGTTTGCAAACCAATATAAAGTGTCTAAAGTAAACATCAGGGTTGAAGAGAACTGTGTTTAAGGCATTAACCATGAATAAAAGTGCAAACATAAAAGGCTACTTTGTAGAAGTAGATATGATTCTATCAAATTTATCATTGCAGGTTATTTAATTACATATTTGCTGTAATAATTGATAAAATTAGGTTAGAAACGATAGAGACGATAGAAGAGAAATGGCACGATATACACTTTTATATTGTCCCCACGATATATATTGTCATATTGCCTAGCACTAGTCGAGATATACGCGGAGAAATTAGAATCAGTTGAGAAAACTCAGATCGATGCATCTCTTATAGCACACTAAAAGCCAACTGTATCTAATTACAGATTTTTTTTTTAATATGTAGTTTTAAATTGTTCTAAGAGGCATGCATGGATCTTGCTGAACTGACACTCAAAATTCATTTTTTCTTCATTTATTGGTTGAAAATACACCAGTTCATATGGCTGTGTGGCTCCAGTGTATCCCTTAAAGACTGCAGAGCAAAATAATTTATCCACATCTGTGCTGGTATCAGAGGATCTGCTGGTCTCTTACAGCCACTTATCATCTGGGGAAAACCGTGTTTTAATTTTTAATCTGTGCATCTTCAATTTCAGGGCGACGCTTTCTGCATCAGCATAGCATATAAATCAGTACATAAATATGTATAATCTCACATAAACATACTATAGATTTCACTGCTTTTAGTTTTGGATGCCCAGTAGCTGGATAAAATACTGCTGCAGATGGAATACACTGCGTTTCTACTTTTGTAATATCTAAGAAAAGTTAGGCGTACACAATCCCCCTGGCTGTTATTCTTTAACCTGATACGCAGTAGTATTCCTTTAGAACTGTGAGCTATTAGGAGACAAGGGAATAAAGTCCTCGCCGTTCTCATTGTGTAACTTTCAGCAAAATATGTAATTGCCGATATTTATCAAATGCACGTTTTTCATCCCAAGCCTTAAACATCGTATGCTGTTTGCCTTTCACAGAGTCCATGGGACTACAATACCCTTGAGTGTGATCTTATGCCGGGGATATGGAGTTTGGCTTCGGTTCAAATTAGTATATGCACCTGCTTTGTGTGCCTGCTCTCAGAGCCTGTGCGTATAATTAACAAGGGTATGCAGGCTGAAGGCTGTGGAAGTTTTAATTTATTACCGTCTTTTCAGTAACTACTCCGCCTTTCAGTCGGGTATGCGACGGGCGCATAATTCACAGTCAACTCCTGCATGACCTTGGAGAGTATAAACATTATTTGTTTTGAGGGCGAACATTTTTTTAATGGCATATTCCAGCAACGTATGCGTACGGTGGCATTAGGTTAAATAGCCTACTTTGCTCAATAAGGTGTGGGGAAACATTGCTGTCAGTCATAAAGACTGACATTAACCTTTTTTTTAAAAAAAAGCAACTTTAAACGGACAAGAATTCTATCTGTTACAAGAACATATCAAGTAATTATTTGCTATTTGCCTTTGATTGCTCACGTTTACTTTGTGACTTTGCATCTTTGCAATCTTGCGTTACTGAACTAATCTGCTGTCTTTCATTTCAGTCTTTCCTTTTCCATTAGCATCTACACAATATAAGTAGTTGATCATACAGTGATGTACAAAAGTTAGTACTCCCTCCTTTAATCCACTTAGTTCACTTACAGTCATGGAAAAAATTATTAGACCCACCATTTTTTTCTTCACTTTCTTGTTCATTTTAATACCTGGTACCACTAAACGTCATCATGTGACTGAAACAGACAGAAAAGAAAACACTGAATGCATAAAAGCAGTGTTTTTGGCAGAACAACGCCATAGCTATTGATGTAAAAACTTAAGTGATTTAGGTTATAATCAAGAAAACCATGGAAAATGGTAAGATATCAGCTCTTAAATAAAACTCTTAAGAGCAATCTTTGTGGTTATCGTTATGTTTGTCCAAACAAATGTACCTTTAGTTGTACCAGGCATTAAAATGAACAAGAAACTGAAGAAAACAAGGGTGGTCTAATAATTTTTTCCATGACTGTATGTAAAATAAACTCATCTGATTGTTGTCAGTCTTAATACAAGAGAAATACAACCTCAGATAATTATAACTTTTTTCACTGTTTTATTATTTATTTAAGAAAAATTAAGCCAAAAAGGAAAATATCTAAATAAGAACTTGGCCAGTACTGAGAACTCCCTTTGTCAGAATTTAAGAGGATAAGTTGCAGCCAGATGCTGCTCATCAGCCACCAGCAGTTGTGCAGACCTTTATAGAAGCAGAAATTTGGGCAGTTTGATGGTCTTGAACATTCACATGTGTGTAAACAATATGGGAAAGACATAAGCAATGGTTTTAGAGAACTAATAGTCATTACACATCAATCTGGAAATGGTTATGAAACCATCTCCAAACAAGGTGGAGTTGAACATTTAAGGAAAGACAAGAGAAAGATGATTCCTAAGTGGAAAGCCTTCAAGACAGATTTCCAATCTTCCCCTTAGACTGTATCAGAAGAACTGAGGTCCCTGGAACAAGCCGGTTGGTCCGTCTCCCACTGGCGGGGATAAATACACTGCAGATGGGCAAGTCTACTGCCATCAGGGTCCTGAAATCATCTGCTCTTTCAGCAAAAGGTTGATCTTCTGCGTAGCAGCTGTGCACAAAGTATATTTAACGTGAGTTGGTGCTGTTAAATGTTGATATTAATAGAAGCTACCCAGGTGCTGCGGGACATGACAACGCAAAGAGGCAGCACTCACACTCATCCGAGGCTTTGCAGATCTGTGCCTTACTGGTTTCTCCCACACTAGTGGCTTCCTCCAATTATTCCAGGGAAACTAAACATGATCACCACTCGTGTAGCCGTCAGTGTGACTTTTCCTCGTCTAAAAGACAAGGACCTTTGTGTCAGCCATGAAGGGATGGATGTGCAGCTTGTTTGCTTTGGAGCTTTGTGATGTACACTCTAAGCATTGCAGTAGTACAGGATGGTTGTTCGAAGACTGAAAATGACGTAAAACTGATGATCTGTATCGCTTGTTTTGAGGTGTTGCTTTGGAAAGCGGTCATGTCTGCAAAAATCCCCAAATGCAACTGAAACCGAGCAGATAATAAAAAAAGCACCATTTGCCATTCTCTGGTAACCTCTATTAATACTCAAGCACAACAAAACGTATTCTCTTTGAAATATCAATGACTACACCGTGTTAGATATTTATTCAGGTTTGTTTTAACACAATATTAAAAGATGGGATATTAACTTTAGTGCAGGGCCATATATTAATGAAAAGACACGATTGGATTGTGAATTCTTTGTATAAACATATACACAACAAAAATAAATAAAGATGTCAGGTCATTGTAAAATTAAAACAGCCTATAATAATCATTACAGGCTGTGCACAGACAGACATCCACTGGGTACCTTTGGGGTTTAATGAATGCGTCTGCTGCCTAAAAAAAAAAAATAGGAGGTGCAGTGCATCCCGACTCTGCTGTGGCAGCTTTTCATATTCCAAAGTGTCAGCATATTCACGTCCCTAACTCTATCAGTGTGTTTTATCGCCATAAAAGCTAGAACACATCTGTGATAGCTCATCATTACACCCCTTGAATGATTTCACAGACCACAGATTCATTTGGTTCAGTGAATAATGCAATGGTATTTTCAGGGCAGTGCCAATAAAATTCCTGCTGAGGCGCACAGTGTGACATTAGTGAAGCAGGCAAAGTGGATACAGAAGTCACACCAAAGCAACATGCCGTCTGAATGTGTGTGCGTGTGCGTGTGTTAGTGTGTATGAGAAGCAAAAACCATCAGGGGAAGAGAGAGCATCATACATTGTTACCATCGCAGAGGTGTCATGGTGTGACGAACCATTATTCTCATTACGAACTAACATGTGGGGGGGGCCTTAAGATTGTCTGCTGCTTAGGATTTTTGTCGAGAGAGCTGCGCACGTGACCACGCCAGCTGCATTGTGCTTGTTAGCCAAGACAGACTTCATTATCACTGGCTGAGACAACAGCCAAGGTTGTTATCATCAGTTTTGGAAACTCTTCTGGATCCTGATTATGCAAAGAAGGATACGTCAAGATCATCCTTTGAATGATCAGCAATAAAGGAGCAACCGTACAGGAGTTCATTATCCCCGAACCCCTGCCAGGCATGAACATGCCTAATAAACAATATAGTTAACGTTAAACGGAATTTAAACGGAAATTTTTATGATGGATATGAAAACTTTTATGAAGTTTTATGATGGAATTTAAGAGAGGTCACTGACTTAGCTAATTTGATTTTCATGTAGAGCATTAGAAAAAAAAAGAAAAGAAAAAAAAAAATCACCATAAATGGCCAAGAGTCAAAATGAAAGTCAATATTTAAAAAAAAAAAAATAGTGGGTGACAAAACCATGAAAACTGAGCAGTGTGTGTCATTTGTAGCTCAACAACAGAACCTTTGTGTGTCCAGTACCTTTGTTTCCATTAGAGGGGAGGCTGGTATTATAACAGGACCAACCTTCAGCTGCTGGATCTCCATTACAGTAACGTACTTGGCGGGATCCACTGACTTAGCAAACTGTCACTTTTATCACTTGGTGGTGGTAGTGCACCAGTTTTGTTGTTTGCAAAACCACCAATAAATAAAACAATAAAGTAGGGATGTCCGATAGTGGCTTTTTTGCCGATATCCGATATGCCGATATTGTCCAACTCTCAATTTCCGATTCCGATATCTACCGATACCAATATATGCAGGCTATTTTTCCTCAAAACTATATTTTGGTAACATCACATATCTCCTGTCGTGGAATTAACACATGCCTAATTTTATTGAGACGCCCCACTGGATGCATTTTCAAAGGCAACAAGGCTTTCCAAAAGTAAACATTGTCTGTGCAAAATAAGAAAACTACTTCAACTTAAGTTATGGAAAAAGTGCCATATTTATTTATTTTTTAATTGTCTCAAACAACAGTTTGGATCACACTCTCCCTGAGATAATCTTGACAATGCTCCCTACAAATAGGGCAAATTTGACTTCTTCACAAATTGTAAAACATTGTACCTGTACAACTATGTGCAGCATAGCAGCATGTAGAGCCAACCTAAAATAACAGATAGGCTACTCCTTTTTTTTTTTCAGTGTTAAATTAGCCTGCATTTGTAGGATGCTTCAAGAACTGTTTCTTTAACTAAAACTCAATCACCTTAATTGAATTAATTCACAATGTGGAAACTATACTGTACAATTTTGAAAACTGCACATTTCTTTGAGCTATAAATAATACTTTAGGCTTGAGGTAAAGTGCAAAAAAAGGAAACATTTTCCTGATGATGTCATCATTTGCGTGCCGGTAAATGTCTCGGGTAGGCCTATAGACAGCATTTATTCGGTGAAATCCAGGCATTATTTTTATCGGTTTTCATTATAAGCAAAAAAAACCGATAACGATATTTACAGATATTACATTTTTATGCCAATATCGGGCCGATAATATCGGCCCACCGATATTATCGGCCCGATATTGGCATAATTGGCATTGGACATCCCTACAATAAAGCCAGCAAAGAAAAAAAAAAACAAAAAGAAGAAAAGCTAATGGTGAGTTGATATTTAAGGAAGCTCAGTGGGCTGCTGCGTTTTCTATTT